>JAODAL010000785.1:0-212500 GCA_025379985.1 Phyllomedusa bahiana
TTTTTAAATTTAAATAATTAAAAAGGAAAAGCCCCACTTAATCTATTAAAATTCCCTGTGAACTCAATTCCACATGCCACAGCAGACATGGGGTAAAAATTTTAAGTGAAATCTCCTTAACAGGGGCCAAGACAGCAATATTGTCGTTGAATCAGGCAGTCCCCGATTTACATCTCCCCCCATTACAAACGGAACTTTTGGGGCATGCGGGCACTTGTAGTTCCATTTTCCACAGCAGGTAGGATCTTGGAAAAGAAAATTTCCAGCATCCACAGCCACATGAGGGTAAAATTAAGTGAAATTCTTAACAGGGGCCAAGCAGAATACTTGTCGTGTAACAGGCACCCCGACTACATTCCCCCCCCCTATTTACAAAGGGAGACTTATGGGCAGCTGGCACTTGATTCCATGTTCCACAGCGGGTAGGATCTGTGGACGAAAAATCCAGCATCCACACAGCCATAAGGGAAAATTAAGTGAAATCTTCTTAAAGGGGCAAGACAGCAAAACAAATGTAAAAAACCCCCCGATACCCAAAGCAAAAGAAACCCTTTTGTGGGGGTTACTGAATATACCTGTTCGATTGCATACAAATTCAATTTAAAAGGGGATTTTGCCAAAAAGGAATTGAGGGTGGAAGTTAAAATAAATAACAAATTTTTTCACCATTTATAAATTTTTAAAAAATTTTCTGCACTGTTTTTTTCTTAGCTGTCCAATATGATCCATTGTAACATTTTCGTCCCAGGGGATCGACCGGGCTGAGAGCTCCCAGTCCTGGCGCCTGCTCAACAACCCCTTTCCCCCTCTCAGGCAGCTACTGAGTGTTCGAACCCCATGCGTCATTCTACTCCCTGTCCTTTGGACTAGTTAGAATTATTTAAAACAGTGCAAATAAAAAAAAAAAAAAACCTCAAGGGGTTGTGCTTTGAAAAAAGAAAAAAAAAATCTGTAAACAAAAATGTTACCTCTGAGCACTTTTTAGCATACAATGCGAAAAAAAACAGCCTTTTTTTGACTACAAGAGGAAAAGGCTGGTGTGTCACCTTTCTGGTCACATGATATGCAATTCAAAAAATCACACACGCCCCCTTTGAGCGCACGAGCGAAGACTAAAGGGTGGGAAAGAGATTGTGGCAAAACCCCTTAAGAACAAACCTACAGCCTATCCCTTTCGTACCCGGGGACTGCCTTTTACACCCAAAGACACAATTGTTTAGACACAACCCTTTCTGTACTTTTTTTTTAAACTAACATATATGACACGTTTTTAAATGTATTTGTACAAAAAACGGGAAGGGTAGTTTACTCTACCCAAAAGGACTGCATGTTTGGATGTGTTTTCTGTGCAGCAGAAACCCCCCTACATCTTTAAAAGGGGGTCTTTTGCGTAAAAGGGCAAAATTGACATGTCAATTCTTTTAAAGATCCAAATGCCGTGCGGTTTTACATTGAAACTAAAGTAAAACACACTGCACATTGTTAGGCGCGGTTTGGGCCGGTTTTGGTTTCAAAACGGAGCAAACACACTCTAAAAAAATGAGGTTTGAAGACCTTAAAGAGTAATATCACCTCCACGGGAAACCTCATGAAAAAACAGGAATAAAAAACAAAAACTTCCTTAAATATGCTTCTTACGAAAAACAAAGCATTTCACCTGTAAATCATTTTTTTAAAAAAAACGTGGTCCTTTAAGACGCCTTTTAAGTCGGCACATGCACTTTATGTATAAATAGTTGACATGTGCTGCTGTGACGGAAAGTCATTGTGCAGGGGGGGAGCCCGGGAAGTTACATCATTTGCACATGATTTTTCCCGGGCTGTATGTCGTGCTGGATTAAAACAGCAACAGTTAAGTGATTCCTGTAAACCTGTCACACATGTCCTCACGTCGTACGCTGCGTTTATGTAGTGAGAGACTCAGATCCCCCTGTACAAGCAGCTACAGTATCATTCAATATCTCTATCCTCCACCTGAAGGCAGCAGTTGACCGCTACATCACCAGGTGTGAAGTGCTTGCTTGGGGGGTATTTTTTCAGGGGACGGGCAGGCCCCTGAGGTAGGGTCCCATTTAGTAGAACCATGGGGCAGCATGGGAGATTTAAATAAAGAGCTCCCTGTGTCACTGTATAGGCCCTATGTACATAGCTGTGCCTGGTTCAGGGGGCCCCCTAAAGACAGACATCATTTTGTTGTTGCAATATTAGAGATCAGGGGAAAAAGCGATGGGGCAGGAAGCTACAAGTAAACTCCAAAAATTTGTAGATTAGAGCTTAAATGTTTTTTTTAACAAGATGAACCAACATAAAAACAGGGAAAAAAACCTACTGGCACTACCAAATGCTGAAATTACAACAGTCAAATGGATCAACTCAGGGAAACACTTCATTTTTTGGGCCCCTTTTTTTAGGGGTGTTCCCGGCACCCTTTTTCAGATCTGAGACCATCAAAAAGACATCAAAAACGAATATTTAAAAAGCAATAGTGCCAAAGCTGCACACAGGGGCAGAACTAAACTGACAACAGGTAGAGATTGAAGAATTACCCATTTAGCAATACAGATACAAGATATTTAAAGGGAATGTGTCATCAAAAATGACTTATTGTTTAACTCACATTTTTATGTTCAACAAGAATTTTTGGTTATATTTCTTATTCATTTTCCATATCACTTTCAATATTTTTTAATAATTCTTACGTCCTGCAGTTTTCACTTTGGCCACTAAGCCTTATAATAGTCTGATACTTCCTATTCTGTACAGAAAGATTCTCAGTTGTCTGCTCATTATCAACACAAAGAGGGTCAAACTGAAAGGAGACACCAGAGTGAATAGATAACACAGGATCCACCGGTCACAAGAGGAGATAGTCACAGTTCACCCTTTCACCTCCCTGCACACTGACTTCTTCCCAGGCCACAGAGCATGACTAGAAAACTCTCCTATAGAAGTCAATGGGACTGAGCCATTCTTAAAGGGGTTTTGCCACATTGTAATGTTGACGTGGGATCCTCCAAAATGGGTATTTAATCACTTTTCTAAATATATGTGATTACAAAAAGTGAAGCCTGTGAGAGCTAAAGCATTGCTCAGTTCCCCTTAGTTTCCTGAAAGTTTATATTAAACATGACCAGGACACTGACAGGAGCTGATCTGGCAGCGCTTGCGTGTTTGCACTTCTTGTCTGATGACAGGGAACATGAATGAGCTTTCAAGGGGCTAGGGAGAAAGTGCAGTTTATGAGGCTGTTTGCTGTACAGACAATCCACTGGTTGTAATGTTATTATTTGAGTAAACATTGCAGACGCTCCCTTATTCCTCGCTCTCTGCTCACCCCCCTCCCTTTCACCTCTGCAGCGTTCATGATTTATCTTTTCTCCTGGGCACATAACAGGTAAGGAACTACTTTGTGGCAAAACCCCTTTAAGTCTCCTATGTGCATGTAGCTACTGTAAATCATCTCTGTGACTGCTGTTAAAGCAGTGCAAACAAGGCCTAGTGGCCAAAGTGAAAACTGCAAGACTTAAGAATTATAAAACAATATTGAAAGTGATATGAAAAATAAAATAAAAAACAACCAAAAATTCCTAAAAAATGTGTTTAACATAAAAATGGGACTTAAATAATGACTCATTTTTTGATGACACATTCCCTTTAAGATAACATGCTACATGATGGTATGTATGTACTGCTGCATTACAAATAAATGGTGCGGGTGAAAGTGCTTACAGCAGATGTGTCAGACATAAACCTGTTCAGATCAGTAGATCATTAGGTTTATCTTAACCTCGTTTCAGGTCAGTATATTCCTTGAATTGATCCATTTGACTGTTTTCCTGTCATGGATCTGGGGTGCAGCCTCGGGAGGTCTTGATTTTGATCTTTTCCATATCCTTTACATACAGATGACAGTCCCTGAAGCTGAAGACCAGAGGAGGCCATTGCACCATATACAGGCAGTCCTCGACTTACACCGTTCCGACTTACATCTCTCCCCTAGTTACAAACGGAGACTTATGGGGCATGCTGGCACTTGTAGTTCCATGTTCCACAGCAGATAGGAGCTGTGGAACGACAAGTTCCAGCATGCCACAGCAGCACATGAGGTGTAAATGAGGTGAAATCTTTTTAACAGCGTCACAGACAGCAAAACAAATGTAAAAACCCTTCCCTGCACTATCCAAAACTAAAAAAAAACTTTTGTGCTGGAGTCACATTTAATAAATATACCTGCTCCTACTTGCATACAAATTCAACTTAAGAAAAAACCTACAGTCCCTATCCCGTATGTAACCCGGGGACGGCCTGTATACACTGTGCAATAGAAGTGTTGTGCCTTTCTAAAGCCATAGCTCGCAGTTATCCGTCACCATCTTCTGCACAAACGTGTGTCACGTGTAACATTTCCATTCTCCGTTTTAACATTTCTTGTATCCTATGTGAATTTTAAGTGACTCCAACTGCAGCATCAGGTCCCATAATTACATCAAATCTGCCCTGTCTAAGCATTAATTGCAGTCTTTAACAAAAAATGAGCATGGCGGTTTTACATCAGATAAGTACTCAGCGCTATTATAATTATACTGTGTGACCTTGACCCAATTCCTTAATGCTTGTTATTGCCATTAAATTGCCTCTTTGATAATGTTCCCCCCAAAGCCGAAACATTAATTAATACGTAGATAGCGGGGTCTTTTGAATCCCCTGCCATCCGGTATGTCCTTTCTGATACAACCGTGTCTCTATTTTCCCATCTTTCCCTGCGCCATTCAGCAGAATATACATATGAATTCCAAGAAAGCCGCTGCATATCCACCATTCAGGATTTAAAAAAAAAAAATTCCAATTTTATTGGAGCAACATGTTACAAAAATATAGCATACCCGTTTGCCGTCGTCTTTTGGACAAGGCTGTGACCTATGTGTATCCTATTTGTTGTTCTACTAGTCTTTTCTTTGTATTGGTCTTCTGTTGTTGGTACCCCCCCTTCCACGTCTGTTTGTTGTCTATTTTGGGCCTCAATTGCTTCTCAGCAGGAGTTTATTTGAGGCCTGCGCACTTATCATGCATAGTTAAAATTTTTGGTTTTCAACTTGCATACCTTACTATTAACTGATGTACGGGGCTGTTTTATACCCAAAAGCGCATTAAATTTTCTAGTTATGTAAGGGGTTTTTTTTGGTTTTTTTTATATGTTTTGAAGGGTTTTTTTTTCATATGTTTTTTTTCTGCAGGTTTTTTGTTTATATTGCATTATATCCTTTTTTTGCATTTCTATTTTAAAAACCTTTTTTTGGGAATTAAAAAAAAAAAGTATATTGAAAAATTTTTCAAATTTAAAAACAATTAAAAAAAAAAAATAATATTATATATATATATATATATATATATATAATAATATTATATATATAAAAAATTATATATTATAAAAATAAATAAAAAAACATACAATTACTAGATACCCACCATGGAGGGCACTGAACATCGGCAATGACGGGGCCCCAAACGTTAATCCCCTGCCACCCGGGTAGTCCTTTTTCATCCAAAGTACGGCACCCCCTTAAACAATAAACTCAAAGGGTATAAAAATTTTTGAAAAACTTTACTGAAAAGGATAATAAAACCTGGGGTTTTTAGTTCACAATTTATAAAGTGTTTAAGCTCCCTCCCAATTTATTTTGGGCCCAAAACCTAAGCGGGCCACTTGACCAAAATGGAGGTGACTTAAACACTTTTGATCAAATTGTGAACAAAAACCCCATTTTCATATATCCTGCATAAGCATTTTAAAAAATTTCCAATCCTTTGAGTTTTATTTAGTAAAGTGTCCGCTGACATTTTGAATAGATGATTTATTGCCTCCCATTGCACCTATACTTATTTTTTTCAAAAAAAGTTTTTGGGTGCAAGCCAAACTGTATTCTTTAGTCTTAGAGGAGGCTTCCTCATGGCTTTTTTGCACCCCCCCATCTCCAAGGTTTTTTAAACAGTGCAGGGTATTCAATACTAGTCCTTTTTTACTCCCTAAGGGGTTTTGGGGTCTGAAAGGCTCCAAAGGTTAACGTTTTAGGTTAGGAAATCCCTGTGCGGTCCCCTTGACCAATGGAAGGTGACTTAAACCTTTTGATAAATTGTCAACTAAGAAACCCCCGGGTTTTTAATACCTTTGCAGTAAGGGGGACCCACTGCACAGGACAAATACCGGGCCCTTTGCCTCCGTATTTGTTCTGTTTTGCGGCCATCCCCACACCGTTTGGGGGACGGCTTTTTTTCCCCCGAAAGCGGAACAGCCCCCCCCCTCCCATTTAGAAAGCACATCTTTCCTCGGAAACCCCACAAGTTTTGCCTACAATGTTTTGCCGCCGGTCCGCCCGGCAAAAACCCTCCGACGGCAAAACCATGCAGTTGGGGGCTGCTGCACAGGTTTTGCATAGACACAAATTGTGCCATTTTCGGGGCCGGTTTTTAGGCGCTAAAAAAACCCCAAACCGCTGAAAAAAAGGGCCCAAAAACCCTGCCGGGGGGCATGCCCAAATGCATTTTTCAAAAATTCTATATTCCTTTTATGTTTACTTATTATAGTGTGCTGCGACATTTGGAAAGCTGTCCTTCTGATACAAGGTCCTATTTCCCATCTTCCCTGCCCTTTAGAAATATACAAACTTGTGATTCATGATAAAGCTCATGTTACTGTTAAACGTCACATCAGGAACATGAATATTAAAATGAAAATAGACATTAACTATTGCCTCCAGGCAGCACATAAGAGCATCTGCCAACTAACATGCATAACTAACTAGGCAGGCTCGCTTCATTAATTCTTGTAGACAATGAGGGAGGAGGAAAGACGGCCAGCTCTGACTTCAGCGCACCATCCGAGATGCCTCTGAAACAGAAGCTGTTGTGTTCTACGAATGCTGCTTCCTTGATATGGATGTTCTTCCTTTGATGCGGCACCAAGGGAAAAACATGGGCAAGCAGTAGATGAATTAGTGAGAACGATAAAAGGTTTACTGACACATCGTATAGAAAAGTTATGGCCAGTTCAACTAGATTTCTCAGCTGTTTTCATCCACCAGTGCAGGTACCTTGCATATCCACTCATGATAACATCTTTACAAGTCTAGTAAAAGCCACAGTGAACTTTAAAGGAGTTGTCTCGCTACAAAGAATAGCTTTCAAAATGTAGGGAACACTAAATGAAGACGTTTTCCAAATATATTGCGTTATTGATCTTTTTTTTGTTAAGGAGCTACAAGTGATTTTATCACCTTCTGAGCTCTCTCTGGTTTCCCAAGTGACCGACCTGTGTACTTCTCTCCCCTGCTCTTTGTTCTATCTGATAGCAGGGTTCTTATGCTGCCTTACATCACAACCTACATTGCCATCACAGGATCCTAGGACCTGCTGTGTTTATCAATGTACCTTGTCTAAGGGACGTAAGCAATACGTTTATATTGATCACTATTGATATTGCATTTCTCTTGACACTTTTATTTGACCTTGTTGTCCCTGATGAAGCCACGGAATTTGTGGGAGAAACGCGTTGGACGTCATATTGGTCAATAGTGGTTTTTGTGTCTTGTGTATGCTGCTGGCTTATTCCCAGTCTGCAGACAATATATCTTTATATGTTTATGCTTTGTCTTTTGTC
Source organism: Phyllomedusa bahiana (assembly GCA_025379985.1). Taxonomy (NCBI): domain Eukaryota; kingdom Metazoa; phylum Chordata; class Amphibia; order Anura; family Hylidae; genus Phyllomedusa; species Phyllomedusa bahiana. The sequence goes on from JAODAL010000785.1 coordinate 7,655, forward strand.
CTGTTATATGTATAGTGCTGTTAGGGTTAGGTAGGGTGTTCTTGTGTGGGGTCGCCCCTTTTGGGGTGGGTGCTCCGCTTGTGTTAATATATATTTTTCTAGTTTAGCAAGTTTTCTATGGGACTATATCCCGTTTTACTTGTGATTGATAAAAGTTACTTTTTAACTTATCATCTGAACCCATAGGCATGAATAATATTTCTAGTAGTTCAGGGAGTGACGTCATCACACAGGTCCCTGCAGCAGTGTGAGAGCTTGTGTGATATCTGATCTTTCAGACGAAAGACAGTAATTACTCTACTATTTACATTAGCTCAGAAGCTTCTCAATACCTCACAGAAGGTAATTTAGCTAATCTAGACTAATAAACAGAGAAGTCTGAATACACAGAGCTTGTATGCTAATTACAGACAGCTTGACCAGGAAGTGACAGAGCAAAGCAACATTATTTCATTCATGCATACTATGAAACTGTGACATGAGACAACCCCTTTTAGAAAGCGCTAATAAGTTGCCAGATGATGACTTTATGTTATACTTTGCAGGAGGGTTTGAACTACTAATCCAAATGTCAGTAGGTCACCACTGAGGTTTGGGAACCCCAATGATAGGGCACCCACTGAAGTGAATGTGTATCAGGTAACCTGAGAGGACTCCACTGTATTACTACATATATCCTAGTAGGAATAAGAGGAAGGTTACAGATAACCAAAGTAAATGTGTCTATTTAGACATTAAATCACATGCTACTGAGCTTTTACCATCATTTTTATACCAGCTACCAACACTTATGTACATAAGTAAATAGATTACCTAAAGCGATCTATATATGGACGTAAGCCAGATAAAAATAAGCAGGCTGAAATACTCCAGACCAATACAATAATGTAGATAAAAAAAAGAATCTACTTACCAGAGCTTTTTTCTTTTTATTTACGGCACTCTCCAAACTGGTTGCATTTTCTGAGCCTACATTCTCTGAATAATCCCCAAGTCCAATTTCTTGACCGTGTTTAGAACCTTCTTTTTTGGCCTGCATGCTAAAAATATCCGGCATATCCCCATCTCCCTTGTCGCCTTTAGCAAGATGTGCAAGCTCTGCAGATGAGGTGTGTTCAGGTGAATCTGCTTTTTCAGCTTCCAAGACATCATCGTGGATTCCAAATTGTGTGGGATCAGGCATGTCTCCCAAAATTTTGGTTACTTTAATGTTTTTGGCCCCTTCAACTAAGCCACCTCCAAACACTGTGCTCCAAAGGATCTGGAATATTCCCCATACTATCGTAAACACAAATTGGAACAAACCAACAAACAGCGTCCAAAAAAAAGAGAAGAAGACTTTGACTAATTCTTTGACGGTCATCTTTTTCACTTTCCGAAACTGTTTACTAATGTTCTTCAAGGTTAACATTTTGAAGAAATTGGACATATTTTTCCTAAGTGCTGTGCAGGCTACAATAAAAGCAGATGATGATTCCAGAGACTGCTCCTCTTCATCCTCTTCACCAACATCAATGGTATGGTGAGGTTCCTCCTCTTCCTCTTCTTCAGGTCTCTCTGCTGCGTCTGACTCGGAGATCTGAGATGCCAACTGCATCTCAAAAATTGTATCCTCACAAAAGTTAACAAATAGTTCCATCTTTTCCTGTTCTCCACCTTCATTGACCACATCGAAAATAAACTGTCGTTTAGACTCCTTGACTTGTGGCTTCTCCCACTGTGTTCGGCTTGATTCACAGATCTCAAAAAATACTCTCTCTATCCTTTTTGCTCCTCCCATGATCTCAATACGTCCTAGGTATGGAGAAAAGTAGTTCAGAACACTGTTCGCAGGATCTAGCAAGCACTGGAGCCGAGAGTCATTTGGCATGTGCTCAGATAGATTGGTCAACAGGACAGCCACATTGAAACCAATGTCTTTAGCTGGTTCGTGGAAGCGGTCTACAAATTCTACATAGTTAAACATATCATTTTCATCTGCTTCTGCGCAGGAGAGAAGAAATTCAATTTCTGACTGCGCATATTGTTTCTGTCCCTCCATGGCTTTTTGGAATTCTTTTTTTGAAATAATACCCTTTCCTTCAGGATCATATTCCTTAAATGCATCAGAGCTGGTTAGTTCTTTCAACTTCAGGAACATATCAAAAAATTTCAGTATCATTTCAACGTTGCTAGATGATTCCACGAGAGTATCAACCATTTGTTTTCCAATTGTCCCATTTACTACATTGCCTGGAAGATGAAATAAAAAAAAACAATACAATAAGAAATTGAAATTGCCTAAACCACTTGAACTCATAATACTACATCAGAAATTCAGACTCCCTTTTTTACAATATAAGGATCTCAAGTTTAAGATAACTTTTCACAATAAGCTCTATGGGTGACATGTACGTACGGGGCTGTGCCAGTATTCTGGTGTCCTTTCAAACCAAAAACTGCCGCAGCCCTGTTTTCTAGATGTATGAGCAGGCGTACTCCAAAATTAGGCGCATTATGCGGCGCCCGCGGCACGGAGATCGGGGGGCATTCTGGAGGCGTCGCACCACAACCGTATGATTCTACACATTTATGACTGTAGGACGGCAAAACTGGACGCATTACTGCTGGAACAGGCAGACCAAGTTACAAGTGGTTTACCTGAGACTGAGTTGTCTTTTTGGAGCTAGAGAGCGCTAAATCTATGACCCGCAGTAGAACAGGTTCATAAATTCAGGCGCACTGCTTTAAAGCTATTTAGAACTGGCCTCTACGTGCCTAGATCATACATGTCGCCCTATGTGTACATGAGTAGCAGCACTATTTCTGGCCATTAGGCAATGTACAAATGGCATTTTTCTCCAGTTTTCCTCTGTTCAGGCTCCATCTCTAATTCTCAGTTGTTCCTAAGCTAGTAGGTGGGGACTATATAGCATACCCACAGAAGCAGCAGTGGCGTGGTGGACATGATAGAGCAGTTTAAGCTGTAAATCAAGCAGTAAAAATGTGATATAACACTAATGTTGTCTCTATGTATCTCTCTTTAGCCCTTCTCCCAATCTTCTCCCCATAGACCACTATTGGCAGCATATAACCTGATTCCTTAATCAGAAGATAGTCTGTATTGTTTCTCCAGATAGGCAGTCAGCACAAACCTGATTGAGTTTTTTTTTTATTTATTTGCACTGTTTGACTAATTACTAAGAAGTACAGAGGACGGGAGTAGAGTGACAGCACCTGGGGTTTGAACACTCGCTCAGCAGTGAGTGTGTGTGATTACTAAGGAGTACAGAGGATGGGAGTAGAGTGACAGCACCTGGGGTTTGAACACTCAGTAGCTGCCTGAGAGGAGAGGTGATGTCTGAGCATGTGGCCCAAGGATTGAGGAGCTCTCACCCTGGACGTACCCCCTGGAGACGAGCTGTAAACAATGGATCACTAAAGGAGCAGCTAAAACAAAAACGGTGCAGAATTTTTTAATAATAATGAACGGTGAAGGATTCCCACATCAATTTTACTTTGTGACAAAACCCCTTTAAGCTGTTTACAATGAAATTATGGATGTTCCAAGTCTCCAGAGCAAGACAGATACTCTTTATAGATGCTCTCCGCTCTAGTTAATAGATGGACCCTGACAGGTGGATAAGTGGCTAAGGTGTTAAATAAGTCAACATACTTCAAGAACCTAAAGGCTCATCACAATTATTCATGTATTTACACAAGGTTAAGTGTTTTTTCAGTGCACGGTTTGTACACCAGTCTCTATTGAAAGACTTTTATTTAAAATTAGATGGCACTGATAGGAATCACATTGTATTCTAGTATTCTATTCTGGATGACACCATCTTTCCTGTGCATACGATATCTTAAATATCCTCTAAATCAGTTTGTTTCAGTTCTCTCATTTCCTTTTTTACTACTGATTTTTTCAGAGAAAAAAAAAATAAATTAAAATGCAAATTATATGCAAATATAGTTAGTATAATGCTAATAAGGAAGGATTTTATTCATTATCCACAGAGAAGACAGCTGGCCTTAAATCCATAATTTGGTGTTTAGCATCTTATGTATTATCGGATATGAAGAAATTGAGTTATGACAAGTGATTTCCAGCAACAGGGGCCTTATGAAGAATACATATCAGATCCACAGTGGTTGATCTTTGTGTACAATTTAGCACCAATAGCCTGAAGATTTCATTATTTCTGATCTTTTTAGAAAAGCACACAGTGGTACTCATTCCTGGTGTTAGTTAAAGGGGTTGTCTCACTACATTGATTCACCTCACCTCACTCCTGTTTTCTTGGTTTCACTTTGAATTCAGGGGTGTGTTTACTGGCTTCTACTAGGCTGCAGTAGAAGCCAGGCCTGTAGTTATAGCGACCAGTGCCGGCAGCCTATCATGAGAGATTGAACAGGTCTGCAGCTATAGCAACCAGTGCTGGCAGCCTATCAGGAGAGATCAAACAGGTCTGTAGCTATAGCAACCAGTGCTGGCAGCCTATCAGGATAGATCAAACAGATCTGTAGCTATAGCGACCACTGCTAGCGGCCTATCAGGAGAGATCAAACAGGTCTGCAGCTATAGCAACCTTTGCTGCAGCTATCAGGGAATCGAACAGTCGTAGCTTAGCGACCTAGGAGCTGATGCAGCCCATACAAGAGGGGATATCTGGGAATAGGTTTAGGAACACTGTTAAGGGACACAAATTGCAAAGTGACTTGTTATTGCAAGATCTTTAACATAAAAAGCAGTACTTGTAGTGAGACAACCCTTTTAAGAAAAATTTTGAAACATTCACAAGCGCAAGGTTTAGTTTTATGTGTAACTGAGCTTCAGACGTGTTATTACACATACACCCTAAATTAGCAAATAAGTTTCTGCCCTCATTTAACAATACATCCATCACTAAGGAATAAAGGTAGCTGAATGTCTTCTCAATACAGTTGAGACTGCAATGTATGTACTGTTGTGAGAAAAAGAATGTACTTACCCTTTGGTCTATGGTTTTCCATAACCAGGAAATAAAACAAAAAACTCGCCTCTAGAAGGATTTAAAATTAGGAAAGGACAACCCCAGATCAACAATCGACAACTGATTCCAATGTGGAACTTATTTAACAACTAGGAGGCCAAAATGGAAAAGTCACGTGTGAAATAATAAAGACATCCCATGAATTAATAGCTTGCAGAACCGCTTTGAGCAGCAATAAATTTAAGTAATATTTTTCCCGAAATATATTTTTATAGTTTTCTTCATACCGGGGAAAAAACAATGACCCAATCTTCTTCACAATACTGCTTCGGTTCACTGAGGTTTGTGGGCATTCATTTATGCACAGCTATCTTAAAGCATAACTCCAATTATAAAACAGCAGCACTGGCAAAAATATGAAACTTTGTAATATATCTTATTAGAGAAACCTACTTCCTTCTATTTTAATCAGCCTACTCTTGTCCCTCCTACTGCTTTCTTATCTGATCATTCAGTCATAAATCATTAAGAGTCCTTGGAGAAGCAACATTTGTTTCTCTAAGTTCATTGCTGATGTCTTTCCTTCGCATTGTTTTAACACACTCCTTTACCGGAAACATTAAATTAGGTTTCTTAAAATGTAGTCCTCCAGTTGTTGTCAGCTGCTGTAACATGAACCTTAATCCAGGCAATTCTGATCCTGGCCTGTGTAGCAAAACGTTATTCATATGAGGTGGGCATTAAAGTTTTTTTTTTTGGGGGGGACACAAGCTGATAGCCTATTCCTCAGGTTGGCTGGGGATCTAACCCCTGGAAACCTGACCAATCTTTAGGATGAAACAGTCAAAGCTCTGTCTCACTGCAAGGCACAGCTGCTTCTCCGTTAAATTTTGCTGTGGCTGGCACAGCAGCTGAGCCACATTTAATGGAAGAACTGAGCTGTATAGAAATGGCAACAATGCTCACCTCATTCTGTGAATAATCGGGGGGTAGTATGAAGTAGTACTAGGGACAGAGAAAACCTTGTGAAGGTTGAAACAAATCGTACTTAAAGGGGTTGTCTCACTACAAGGATCGCTGCTCTTTATGTTAAAGATCTTGCAGAAACAAGTCACTTTGCAATGTGTCCATTAACAGTGTCCTACCTATTCCTAGATATCCCCTCTTGTATGGGCTGCAGCAGCTCCTCAGGTCACTATAGCTACAGACCTGTTCGAACTCTACTGATAGGCTGCCAGCGCTTGTTGCTATAGCTACAGACCTGGTGTCCTCAGCAGCTCAACACTGCAGACCAGTAAAGCCAGTAGAAGCCAGTAAATTCAAAAATGAAACTGAAAAAACAGGACTGAGGTAAGATGAATCGATGTAGCGAGACAATCCTTTTAAATACAAACAAATGCTTATAGTGCATTAGGAGAGACTTTACTTAAAGGAGTTGTCTCATTACAGGAATTGTTTTTTATGTTAAAGATCTTGCAAAAACAAGTCACTTTGCAATATATGTCCATTAATAGGTGTTCTACCTATTCCTAGATATCCCCTCTTGTATGGGCTGCATCAGCTCCTCAGGTCGCAATAGCTACAGACCTGCTTGATCTCTCCTGATAGGCTGCCAGCACTAGTTGCTATAGCTACAGACCTGGCTTTTATTGCAGCCTAGTAGAAGCCAGCAAACACGCCCCTGAATTCAAAATGAAACCAAGAAAAAGGACTGAGGTAAGATGAATCAGTGTAGTGAGACAACCTCTTTAAGTAGTAGGAATCTTTGCTAAATTAGTATTTATGGATGCTGCTAAAATTATTGGCTACATGCACATCCGATATTGCTCTAAGCTGTTTATATGGTCAGTTGTACGGTTACATTTGGAACTAATTAGATCAACGAGATAAGGATGTTTGTACAATATAACACAAACACACCTTCTAGAAGAGAAAGCAGCATCACCACCATGTCTTGAAGGAGATCCAGAAGTTCTTTAAGGAGTTCGATCTGGCTGGAATCCTTGAGGAAAAATAAAAGATTAATGATATACATAATATATTTTATAACTCTGAAACCACTGTCCAGATCTATAACATAAAAAATTCTAATTACTGTACATGTCTATTGTGATGCAAGTCCACAAAGCTCTGTACTTCATACTGTGTCCTGTACAGTCTACACTATAAATAATAATGGTCATGGACAGAGGTAAAGACTAATTATCAGTGCTATAAAGGCATCTGACGGAAAACAAACCGCACACAGTATGTTCTTCCCATATTTTAGCCATCATTACAAAACTCCATTTGCTTGTCAGCTTAACAGGTTTGTGTCTATTAGAATCCAGAAGCACACCACAAAATTGAATAAGCATGACAAGACAATCCAAAGAATGTCAAAGCCCATGGGAATCTCCAGAAGATGAGCTGCCGTCTACGAGGGTCAGTAAAGGTTTTACAAAAGATGTGAACCAAAGAACTGTTTTCTCCTGCACTGCAATTATTCAACAAGTCACATATACAGATTCCAATTAGCAAATTCTTCCATGCTTCACTTTAAAGTCCCTCTCCAGGGTGATGAAACCCTACAACTCATCACCTCGGCAGATTAGCTAAAGAAAACTACGGTACATCCAAAATTGTTCCGATTCTGAGCACCTTATGAATGATTGACTCTTTCAGCGAAAACTTCATTAAGCCTGACTGATGAGCAATCTTTGGTGCTGTGTAGGCTGGAGTGGGATCAGGGTGGGCAACTAAAGTAAGTAAATGTGAAATCTTCTAAAACTTTCTAGCACCTTTTTCTCAATAAAGTAAAACAAAAGTAATTAAACGTGAGGTTTGACAATAGATATTGACTGCATATCACTAGATTATGCTACCCCGTTCCCCCGAAAATAAGACATCCCCTGAAAATAAGACACAGTGCATTTTTTTTATGCAATTCAGAGTTCGGCTGCTTCTGCTGATGTTTGTGATGAAATCACTACAATATATTAATACATATTGATGTCTTGTTCAACAATAAATGTGAATTCTTGTTCATGGAAAGATAAGAAATCCCCTAAAAATAAGTCTTAGCTCGTCTTTAGGAGTAAAAAGTAATATAAGACACTGTCTTCATTTTGGGGAAACAGGGTATCAAGGTCTGAGACCCTATCGATATAGTGCCGGCAGCACTAGGAAAGCATCACTCGGTTTTTCTTAGGGGTTGCATGGTCAACCCATCGTAATCAACTTCAAAAGGAGTCCACAGAAAAAAGAAGAGCAGACAAAATCTAGGTATTGCCACTTTATTCTGGCCATGGTTAGAGATCATATAATTTGGATTCTAAACAATGTGCTATTGATATTGGTTGTGAGATAATCCTTTTAATGGAGGGAGGGGGGAGATGCAGTACATAGAAAGATGGACACGTTTGGAGTTACAAAGTTTGGAGCAGAACTAGGTACCATGTAAAATACAGAGATCTGTCTACTGAACTTTTCACACTTAGGTCAATGAGGAAGTATTTTTTTGTCTGTGAATTGAGGACCTTTGGCATCTACGTTTTTGTTTGTTTTCTTTCTTTAGATAAAAACTGCAGGATAACATTATAAATTGGATAAACTTGTATCGTTTTTAAACTTTCCTATATAAGTGTTAAAATTGCAAGTCAACATCATTCACATTTTTGTTCTTTTTAGTACATCTATTTTCTCCTCCATTTCCTAGATAATTGTCTGTTATATGCCTGGAAGTATACGATGCCAGCGTGATGGGTCTTGTTTAAACAGCCACCCTCTATCTAATTGCTATTGCAGACTTTTCCATTAGGATTTATCAACAGATGGCAGGTTTGCTGCAGGAATGTCTGCTTCGATCTCATTCATCTTAGTGGAACTTGCCGAAATACATGCACATGCTGCAGAAACAAATCCATTTTCATGTATGGAAATTTCTGCAGCAAATCTGTTGCATGTGAACCTACCTTAACAGTGCTATGAATTCAGTTTGAAACACATTCATCTGCTGTTATTTTGTAGCAGGTAAAGTCAGGTGCAGGGGCGTAGCTACAGAGGGTGCAACGGTAGCAGCCGCTACCGGGTCCTGCAGCCTGAGGGGGCCCAAAATCCCTTCTGTCACATAAGAAAACACCAGTATTGTAAATGGCACATGGTAGTTGGGGGGCCCCATTTCACTTTTTGCACTAGGGCCCAAGAGCTTGAAGTTACACCTCTGGTCAGGTGAAACATACTTGATAAACAAGCAAAACAGAAGTATTGTGATTATTTTACACAATTGCATTACCTGCGACAACTTCATCTGCATGTTTGCAAAAACATGGAGAAAACCCACCACGGCATCCCACGGCCGGCTGTGCGCCAAACTTTGCTGGTTACCTATGCACGGACCCTGCATACAAAGGAGAATGGGAACAAATTAAGATAAACAAGAAAATAATTCATTTATGTTGCGCTCTAGCATTCCTGGTGGACTCTTCAGTTCTTTTTGGCTTTCGGAAGGTGAGGTTAATTAATTGCTATTTACAAGGGTGTAAGGGCATGTCCCCACAGCACGGGTTTTCGGATGTTTTTTTCAGCTGGTTTGCGGTTTTGCAGACCGTCTGAAAAACCGTCCGAAAATGAGTACAATGGTGCTATATGGAAAACCCGTGCAGCAGTCCCCACTGCACGGGTTTTCCGCCCGGTGGTTTTTCCGCCCACGGGCCGCCCGCAAAGCATTCTACATGCACAATCTTCCGGCCGGTTTTCGGACGGAATATGTGCAAGTGAATGTGAAGGGGAAAGGGCTTTACTCCGCTCATCGTGGAGAAAAGCTGCCCCTTCCACCCGCGCGGCCGTGGGAACGGCCGCAAAACAAGACAAATACCGGTCAGATAAACCGACTGGTATTTGTCCCTTGCCGTGGGGACGCACCCTAATACTTGCATGACCACAGCTATAGGAAATGACACAACTTCTCCTGATCTATGTACAGCTTCACGTTTGCACTCTACATAGCCATACCACCATACCGTCCTGATCTAGTGCCTGTAACTCATATGTTTCAGATGCTGTAGAGCGAAAAACAAAACACAAGACAGGGCGCCCCTAGTGCAGAGTGTTTGGACAGATGAATAATACTTGATCAGTATTGCACTAACCTGGTGATGTTGCGCAAGTCAGGAGGTGCACTCTCCACAAGCCTATCGGTGGTAGTCTCTGCAGCCGCCTCTCCTCCTTCAGGGCCGCCACAAACTGGCTCCGGTGTATGGATATGGGAAATATATTAGTGCCAAAAAGCAAATATAAAATGAGGTATATAAGGCACCTGAGGAAACTCTGCTTAGAGAGAAACGCGTAGTCCATATTCTTCTTATCTCCTGTTATGTCCTAATTAAACTTCTGTTTGTTTTAATAAGTAGTCTTAGCACCTTATATACCTCCTCATTTTATAGTTGCCTTTTTGCACTCATATACTTCTCATATGTTTTAGAGACACTCTAAGAAGGAGATCTGCGGTAGATTTTCCTGTAGTTATGAATGTTTTATTGTACTCATATCTGTAGGAAAACCTTTGATGTGCTATTCAGAAGAGAGTTAAATGCAATGACATTTTTTCTTTTATAGTAACCTCCTGTACAAATGACGTCTATTGAACTGATATGTGATCAAAGTTTAGATTTCAGTTGTTCCCTAAAGCAGATATTCTGGATCCATTGCTGAAGTTAACCTGCAAAAACTTTTAAACAGTAGCAAGCAGTTCACCGGATGTGTGCACTTCTACATCTTCAGAAGTTTGTGCCTTACCACATTTGCTGGGTAAATACCTCACATGAATATATGAGATGCATGAAGCTCTACTTTATTATTTTATTTATGAGGTGCTTTAAAAAACAGGAGTGTTAGTAGTTCAGTTTTGGATTTTATTAATTGATTAAAATAAAGGGATTTTCTCACCATGCCTGTTTCAAAGAGACACAGTCAGCTTCAGACTCACACACCCTGGTTAGACTGGGAGGCGGGGAGGGGGGGGGGTTCTACAGCAGTGATTGACATATTATCTCTGCTGCTCCTGTTAGAGGAACTTTGCTAACAGAATGGTGTGACCAGTAGGGCAGATGGTTACACAGCTCTGAAGGGTTAAAGTTGGTCAATAAATAATGTGAACAAGCTTCTTATTATAGATAACAAACAGCAGGGAGTGACATCAGTATGAATGGCCAGAGCTGCTAGAGCCTGTTAGAGCAGAGAAAAGGGACCAGTAACTAGGTAGATTGCGTACAAAATCAGGAGATCATAGCGCTCAGGAAAGAGACGGGTTCTGTGTCTCAGAGATGAATGTGCTTTAGTCTGACATGTGCATATCAACCCAAGAACAAAAGCAAAAGACTTTGTGAAGATGCTGGCGGAAGCTGGTAAGATTATATCATTATCCACAGTGAAACGAGTACTGTATTGACATGGGCTGAAAGACCACTCTGCCAGGAAGAAGCCATTAATCCAAAAGAAACATATAAAAACCAGATTAATGTTTGCAAATGCACAAAAACAAAGGCCTACATTTTTGGAGTCTTGTCCTGTGTTCTGACGAAACTAAAATTGAACTGTTTGGCCATAATGACCATTTTTACATTTGGAGGAAAAAGGGAGAAGCTTGGAAGCCTAAGAACACCATCCCAACTGTGAAAGATGGGGGTGGCAGCATCATCAGGGGCGTCGCTAGGCAGTATTACTCGGGGCTCATGCCCCAGGTATAGTGCCTGCTGCCCCCGAGCTTTTGCCTGCCCCGGCCGGCCCTCATTCACTATAGTAGTCCGGCGCTGCATTGTTGTTCTCTATGAGAACTAGCAGTGCGGCGCGGGCGACTACTATATGTACTGTTTCTCCTTTCCCCCGGGGCTCCTTTTGCAGGGTGCTTTTGGGGAGGGTCCGGGGGCCCAGCCCCTATTTTCTGAGGCCCGCCGGCACCCGGGACTTCCTATACAAAGCAAAGGGGGAGGAGCCAGGCTGCAGGGGGGCTCCAGCGTTTGGCTCCTCCTCCCCCCCAGTCAGTGATGCCCGCCGAACCCGGGAGAGCAGCCCGGGAGCTACACAAAGGGGATTAAAATGTTAAAAGGTGGGGGAAAATTTTTTATTGCATGGGCCCGGGGGGGGGGGGGGGGGGGAATATAATTTAGTTGGGAAGGGAATGTCAGCTCTGACCCACAGAAATTTACAGTCTACAAATTTAATGGAAACACCTCAATCATGGGTAGCGTTTTATAACTGACCCATAGAGCTAACATATAACTGTTAAAAATAACAGCTTTTCCTTTAGGGGGAGAAAATACAGCTTTCCCGAAAGGCAGTATTACAAACGGGTTTGGGGGGGTGTATATACAATTCCCCGAGGGGCAGTATAACAAAACTTTCCCGGGGGGGGCAGTTTTAAAACACTTCCTTAGGGGAAGTGTATCACTTTTTGAGGGGGAGGGAAAAACCGCTTCCTGAGGGGCAGTATATACAGCTTCCTGAGGGGCAGTGTATACAGCATTCCTGAGGGAGTATATACAGCTTCCTGAGGGGCAGTGTATACAGCTTCCTGAGGGGCAGTGTATACAGCTACCTGAGGAGGGAGTATATACAGCTTCCTGAGGGCAGTGTATACAGCTTCCTGAGGGGCAAATATATACAGCTTCCTGAGGGGCAGTATATACAGCTTACTGAGGGGCAGTGTATACAGATTCCAGAGGGGCAGTTAAAACAGCTACCTGAGGGCAGTGTATACAGCTTCTGAGGGGCAGTGTAAAACAGCTTCCTGAGGGGCAGTATATAAGCTACCTGAGGGGAAGTGTATACAGCTTCCTGAGAGGCAGTGTATACAGCTTCCTGAGGGGTGTATATACAGCTGTCCTGAGGGCAGTATATACAGCTTTTCTAGGGGGCAGTGTAATCAGCTTCCTGAGGGCAGTGTATACAGCTTCCTGAGGGGCAGTATTACAGCTTCCTGAGGGCAGTATATACAGCTTCCTGAAGGCAGTGTATACAGCTTCCTGAGGGGGTGTATACAGCTCCTGAGGGCAGTATATACAGTTTCCTGAGGGGCAGTGTATCAGCATTCCTGAGGGGCAGTGTAAAACAGCTTCCTGAGGGGCAGTATACAGCTTCCTGAGGGGCAGTGTATACAAACTTTCCCGAGGGCAAGTGTATACAGCTTTCCTGAGGGGCAGTGTATACAGCTTCCTGATGGGCAGTGAATACAGCTTTCCTGAGGGCAGTGTATAATTCCTGGGGCAGTATACAGCTTCCTGAGGAGCAGTGTATACAGCTTCCTGAGGGGCAGTGTATACAGCTTCCTGAGGGGCAGTATATACAGCTTCCTGAGGGGCAGTGTATACAGCTACCTGAGGGGCAGTGTATACAGCTTCCTGAGGGGCAGTGTATACAGCTTCCTGAGGGGCAGTGTATACAGCTTCCTGAGGGGCAGTATATACAGCTTCCTGAGGGGCAGTATATACAGCTTCCTGAGGGGCAGTGTATACAGCTTACTGAGGGGTGTATATACAGCTACCTGAGGGGCAGTTGTATACAGCTACCTGAGGGGCAGTGTATACAGCTATGTGCTAAAGTTTGGGCAGTGTATACAGCTATGTCCCGAGGGCAGTGTATACAGCTAATGATAGCCTGAGGGGCAGTGTATACAGCTATCGTAAACTCCAGGGGCAGTGTATACAGCTATGTAACTGAGGGGCAGTGTATACAGCTATGTGCCTGAGGGGCAGTGTATACAGCTATGTGCCTGAGGGGCATGTATACAGCTATGTACCCGAGGGGCAGTGTATACAGCTATGTAACTGAGGGCAGTGTATACAGCTATGTAGCTGAGGGGCAGTGTATACAGCTATGTAACAGGGGGGGAAAGGGGTATACAGCAACTTACCAAAGGGGCATTAAAATTTTACACCCGGGCCTATTTAAAAGGAAGGCATGAAAATACGGGCGGGCTCCCTTTTAATACGGAGGGACATAAAAACTAAACTATAATCCATATATCTGCGGGAGCCCGTGTACAAAGGGTTAAAGCCGATGGGGGTGCCGCTTTGTGGCCAAGTCGGGCATATTATTTAAGCATTGGGAATTGAGGGCCCTTGGGGTTTTTTATGGTTTTTTTATAGAACATTTATGGGGTTAACTTGTGTGGTAAAATCTACTCCATGTAGGGGTTTGTTTTAATCTGTTACCCGTATTATTTAGAGGTTTACACATTATACAAAAATGAGTGGTATTGAAAAAAAAATTTTTTTTGCCCAGTGCTAAACTTCTTTTAAAATGGGGTTTGCTGAGAAAATGGACGGGTTTTGTTTTGGGAAATTTGCAGAAAATTTGTGACAATAACGGACTTTTTTATCTGAAAAAAATACATAAAACACCCTCACAAAAGGTATAAAAAAATACGTGTAAAATTTCCACCCTACGAGAAAAAATGTAACAAGGGGCAGGGGGCCCCGGTTTTGTTTTGGGAAAACCCTGGGAAAACCCCCCCTCTGAGCACAGGGTTGGGGGGTTTGTTTTGCTGCGGAAAAAGACTAGGGGCATTTCACAAAATAGATGGCTTCTTTGAGGAAAAAAAAAATTATTGGGGAAAAACTAAGGGAAAACCCCCTAAAACCCATCACCGGGAAAATTTAAAAGTTTGGGGGAAAAAAAAAAAAAATTGGTCTTCCAAAAGGATAATGCCCCCCAAAGCATACTGCCAAACTGGTTACAAATTTCCCTTAAGGAGAACCAATCAAGGGTTTTTGAGGGGCCAAATCACAAAGCCTGATCTCGGGTCCAAATTGAAAATTAAATGAGCAAAGTTTGAAAAGGCAGGTGCAGAAAAGGTCCCTCCAAACTTGGCCCCAGTTACCCCAAGTGTTTGCCCGGGGAGGAAGGGGAAAAAAATTTCCCACCAATTTTTTGTGAGAAGTTGGGGAAAGGGGATTTCCCAAAAAAATTTTTTGGACGTAATTTCCTTAAAAATTTTAAAGGGGGGAAATTTGGTTTCCCAAAAATTATTTAAGAAATGTATATAAACTTTTGACTTTGCAGAAGTAATAAAAATGCCTTAAAAATTCTCTCTCTCTCTCTCATTATTCTGCATTTGGCAAATATAAATAATTTTGGTTCCTAATTTACCTAAAACGGGGAAGGTTTATTCTGATTTCATGTCAGATAGTGAAAGAAAACATGCATATGTGTCTTTTTATATAGTGTATGTAAACTTCTGGTTTCAACTGTACATTATACATTGAACTAAAAAAAAATAACATTAAGAAAACCATAATTATTCCGCCTATTGAAGCAGCCACTGTAAACAGAAGGGTGGTTGTGCTTTCATGGCTCTCTCCATTTACTCCTATAAGGCGGAATCTATGAGGCATTTTTGATATATCATGTGAACATAACTTACATGTCCGAGATGACAAAACCTCTATTTCAGATCTCTCAATCTGGTATGTCATTGCAATATTTTGTCCTGAACACAGGAGCACCTCTAGTTTGGTTGCATGTATGTATAGAGTGAGGCAGCAGACAGAACAATATCCAAATTCAAGAATACACCTTTACATTTTAAAGGGGTTTTGCCAAGAAGTGATTTCTTCACCTAACAGGCTGATACTCTGATCTAAAGTCTTGAGAAAAGGGGCGTTGTGTTTCTGTGTTTAAAAAAACAAGTACCTCCTCTGTGATGTCATCGCTCCACCTCCCATGCACGCTCCCGAGGCTGATACTCAGTCTTTGTAGTTGAGCAAACATTGTTTGGCTAAACCACAGAGGAGAACTGTATTGTGCACAAGCTCTAAGGGTTTCGTTTCTCCATCTTATCTGCTCAGGAGAGAAGATAAGTTCCAAGCAGGCAGCGTTATTTTGTTCCTTCACTGACTACTGCAGGGGGGGGGGATGAGGGCTGAGCAGGGAGCGTCTGCATGGTTACTCAGAAAATTACATTACAATCAGTGGATTCTCTATACAAAATACACAGGCTATTTTCTCCCACTCCCTTCAAAGCTCGTTCATGTGCCCTGCCATCAGATAAGAAGTGCAAACAATGCAAGCGCGGCCAGATCAGCTCCTGGTCATAGCTAATGTAAACAGTCAGGAAACTAAGGGCATCTTAGTCAGGCTGTAGCTCTCACAGGCTACACTTTTTATAATCACATATATTTAGAAAAGTGATTAAATACCCATTTTGGAGGATCCCACGTCAACATTAGATCGTGGCAAAACCCCTTTAATTATTTCATTTATTTGAGATATTTAGTTTCTACTATAAAAAATACAGTATGGGTTGTGTTTAAAAATGCTTAGCAAAGGCAATGTAGTTATAATGGGTAGTCTAAAATGTATCTTTTAAATCAGTATATTTGTATGGAAAACTTTCTTAGCAGTATAGCATACTCTGATTTCTCCAGTCTGTCTTATCTGCAAAAACGTGAGACTCAGCATTCCAAGAAAGGCTTTGTGGCTGTGCTAAAAAAAAAAAAAAAAAGGTGTCGTGCTGTGATGTGCAATGAGCGCTGGTTAACTTGCAGCACGGCATAAACAAACGCACTGCTGCTCCTATGCAGATTGTGAACATCAAGGAAAGATCTGTTTGAGAATTCCATGAAAGCAAATTTCTGGCAGGCAAAACTATACTCTGTGTAATGGTATGTGCCAGGTCTTCTAGCTGCCGAAAAAAAGCAGAGCAGATGTCTTCATCAAGGTCAGTTGTCAAATCCATTCATGAGTTTCTTAATCTTGATTAGATTTTTGAAGTGAAGGGAGAGGAGATTCATTCTAATTGTTTTGTGTTTCCTATAACATGAAGCTAAGATAATTATCTTGTTCTTATACTATGGGGGCTATACAAAGCTGCCCCAGACATAGGAAAAAGGTGACAATCTTTTGTTGGGCGGGAATCTTTTCCTTTGGGACACTGGGCATTTGCCCGGGGGGCCCCCAAGTATAGGGGCCCTGATGGTGAGTTTTTTCCCGGAATACAGAAACTACCCGGGATCCTTGGTTCCCTTTTGTTTTTTTAAAATGTTGTGTTTTTTTAGGATGTGAAAACCCGTTAAAAAACATTGGGGAAAAAGGAACCCCAAATGCCCCCTGCCTAATAAATAGTCGTAGGTGACGGGTGTCCAGACATAAGTGGCTTGAAAATGGGTGTGCTTGGGGGGGGGGGGGGGGGGGGTGGGTCAAGAAGGGCCCAAGTGAGTGTCATGTTTTGGGGGGCAGGGCCCACTGCAGTGCTATGCCCAGGGGCCCATAATCCTGTTAAGACAGCTCTGGTATATTGATTGTCCTCCAACTGCAGATGTTTCGGGAAACAAGGGGAACTGTAAATCTGTACATGTAATGACACTCTTGTCCATTTAATTTATAGACTTTACATACTTCCCAAATTTACGGCAGTCCCCGATAAATCGTTCGGTTACATACGTCCCCTATTTACAAACGGAGACTTATGGGCATGGCGACATTCAACATTGAGTCCCGCCCCATGTTAACCAAGTGCCAGCATGCCAAGTGCCATGAGTACGAACATTAAGTGAAATTTCTAAAAAAGGGCACGACTTTAGTAAAGCCCCTGGGGGGTTTCCTGTTGTCTATACCCCCCCTTCCCAAAAGGGCGATAGTTTGTGGTTGTTTACCTTTGTTTTAAATGAGGTAGCGGGGGTCTCTTCTCTTTAAAGTACTCCCACATTCCCCAGAGGGGGACTCCGCTTTGAGGTTTCATTTTTGCGGGTGTTTTTCCCTTGGTTTTGTTTTTTTTTAAGTAAAGGCAGGCTTGGTTGCTACTTGGTGTGTTGAGTTTACGTGTTGTCGGTGTGTTGGGTGGGTGTGTGTGAGGTTTTTTGTAGGTCGTCCCCCCCCCCTTTTTTTTTTTTTTTTTTTTTTCTCCTCTCCTTTTATTCTCCTTTCTCTGCTTCCCCCCCTTTATTTGTTACATACAGAAAAATTACATTACAACTTTGGGGCTTGCTTGGCCCGCGCTACCTGTAAACATGCCTCTCCCGTCTCCAACCGATGGATGTACGCTTGCCTCATTAAACGCCAAAAAGGGTTTGGAAACCCCAGAAAGAGGGCGCAGATCCCCACATTCCACGGGCAGGCGCAGATTGTGTGCTCGGAAAAAGCATTTCAAGGTGGCATTCCCCTGTTATTAAAAAATAAGTTTATATTCCTGGCACTTTGCCAACTTTTCTGGTCCGATCCAGGGGGGGCCTTAGAATTTTCATCGCCCCCGGGCCATCGGTTATTAGCTGCACTGTAAACCCGGGGAGCGCGTTACCTGTCTTGTCCTTCTTCGGTGGGCAAACGTTATATTATTAATGAAACGCCCCAAATAGGGGCCAGGCCGTTTTCCTTTGTAAAATGGTCGCACGTCTCCCTTTGGGTTCAGGGGACTGTATTGCTATGTGGGGACCTTTAAACTCACCCTAGACCCACTTTGGACAAACCCCTCGGGGAAATTTTTCTCTGTTCTCGTTATCAAGGGGTGAAGAGGGTTTCCCTACTGCTCAACTTTTTGATTCCTGGAGATGTTGACCCGGACGGGGATTACTCCTTCTTTTCCCCCCCTCATGGATCGTATTCGTTGGCTTTTATGACCCAGCACTCCGCTGCCCTTTTGAGGCCCACTTCCTTGGCAATATCATATGGCCCCCCCATGCTCCCGTATTCCGTAGTTCTGCTTCCGGCTCTACGAGAAAAGATTTGGTGGAGGCAATGGCCCCCTCCCCCTGACGTTTTCTTGTGTGGGGGAGATGAGGGCCCTCTCTAAATTTAATTTTGCCATGAACAGGACCCTACCCTGGGCCCACCCAAAGGGAAGCACTTAAATGTGTGTTAGGGGGGTGCTGATCAAGCCGGCGCTGGGCTTAAAAAGGAAAGGTGGGGCCAACTTAAGAAAGTCTTGCCAAGGTTTTGCCCTAAAAAATGGCGAAAAAAGTGCCCTTCCCCCCCATTCTCCGTGAGTTACTTGACGCGCGTTTGGAGGTGAAACGCCTTTGGAGGCTTTTTGGGGTGACTCATACAGTTTGCCCTAGTGATTCTACGGTTGGCAATAAAAGTGGGGCGGGTTTGCCAGGGCGGTTGCACCCAGTGGTGCAGCCTACATCCCCCCATTAAAAACTGTCACAAACCTGTGGTCCACCATACGATGAGATTGCCAACTTTCCCGTTTTTTCTCTAAATTGTTAATCTACCCCCCCCCCCCCACACACCGCGGGGGTTTCCCAAAACCCTTCCTGTTTTCTAGAATTTCCGCTGGATTGTAGACGATTGGAGGAAAAAATTCTCCATGGAGCTAAAAGGGCTTCTTTTGGGTCTTTCCCCGGGGTAAGAGCCCAGGGCCGGGTGGGGTTTACGGTCAGTTTTTCAAGCCCTTTCCCGGAAACCCCCTTGCCCTTTCTTCTGGAAAACTTTTAAATTCCCCTCGATGACTCCCCCTTTCCCCCCTCAGCCATGCTAGCGCTGTTGCTGCTTTCCCAAGCCCGGAAAGGATCCCCCCTCCTGTGGCAGCTATGCCCCCTTTCTTGTTAAAGTTGATCTAAAAATATATGCAAAAATGTCGCTAAAAGACTTACGTCCCGAACTCCCTTTTCCATCGGATCAGGGGGGCTTTGTCCGGGGGAGAGAGGCGGGCGGGTCCGCTCAAAACCCTCGATTATTCTTTGCTCTAAAAAAATGCCCTTTTTGGTTTATCCCTGGGTGAGGAACGCCTTCGATCGCATTTCGTGGGCCTTTCCTCCCCCAAACCCCGTACCCAGATTGGGTGGGGGCCCACCTTTCTTCAAGAAGAGCTCTGTATCCGCGCCTTGCCCTACAGGTCAAAGGACCTTATTGAACCTCTTCCCCTTTTAATGGGGGCGAGCGGGTTGCCCCCCGTCTCCTTGTTGTAGTTTTTTATGGAGAATCTTGGCGGGGAAATTTGGGGCCCAAACCCGTATCTCGGGAATCCGATGGGTAAGGGAGTACAAAATGTGGGCCCCTTTCAGACGCCTTTCTGGTATTGTCTCCAACCCACATCTCCTTTTTATCCTGATGGCCGAGTTAGACGTTTCGGAGCTGGTCTAATTTTAAAAAAAATTTTCGAAATCAGAGGGATTTGGGTGGGGGTTTAGTCCGCAGACCGGTTCCCTTCAACCATTTCTCTTTTGAATGGCCCCAAATGGCATTTTTATTTGGGGATACTATATCGGAGGAACCCCTTTAAAACTCTTTCTAACAATTTTTCCCCCCCTTTCTTGCCAAAATCAAAAAGGTTTGCTAATTGGAACAAAAAAAGGAGTTACTTGGTCTGGCGGTAAGCCCGCTCAAAATGACTATTCTTCCCAAAATTTTTTTACCCCTTCCCAAAAGCTCCCATACAATTCGGCTACATTTTGGGGGAAGGTGCGAAGTGCTTTTGCTCTTTTGTTTGGGCCCCCGAAGGGCGAGGGTTGTGTATGATACGTTTTTAGACCCCAAAACTCTGGAGGCTGGCCCACCGGATTGAAAAATGTTTACTGGCCGCGGCTAAACGGTTTTTTAGGTGGTCTCAGCCGGGGATAACAATTATGGGGTGAGTGGGGAGGTTTTTGTACATCGGGGGTGGTGGTCTCCCTGGATTGGACTCCGCCCCCCAAAATGAGTATTCTGCTTCTTTCTGTATCAGGCATACATTAGCTGTTTTTTCTATGCAGGAGTACCTATAACCTCATAGACTGTGGGGGGCCTTGCCGCCATCACTGACAAACCCGACTTTCCCCCGGGGGTTTTGTCAAATGCTTTTTGGGGGGCAAAAACAATCCCCCCTTTCGTTTTTGCACAGTCTTTTAGGGGACAAAATTTAAAAACGCTGGGGGGACCCTTTAAAGGGGAAAGGGACTTTAGTCGCGCTCCCTTTTCAATTCCCGCAACTCTCCATTTCTTTCATAAAAAGAGGCATCCGTGGATTTGTCCCGACCCTTAAGTTTTGAGAAGGCGTGTTTTTCCCACAAGTCGAGGGGCATTTCCTGGTCTTCATGTACAAAACTATTAAAATTTAATTCTTCCCCAAACTTCCTCCCTTATTGCCGCGTGGGAAAGGGATTGGGTCTCTTTTTCTACCCCAACAAAGGGAACATGTTTTCAGCTAACCCCACAGGGCAATGATTGCCTTAAAAAATTTAGGGACTGTTTTAAAATTCTATCGCGTGGTACAGGGTTTCCCTTTTGTCTGCACAAAATATTCCCCTCGTTTCGGGTATTTGTGGATGTGGGAAAGGGTAGGGGGACTCTGCTCCATGTGTGGTGGGGATGTTCCTGCTCAAAAGCTTTTGGGTTTGCGGTGGAAGTGATCAAGGAGGCTACTGGGATTCAATTCCTAACATCCGAGGCATTTCCTCTTTTGTTTCCCATGCCCGTCAGCAAATACAAAAAGTCTCTTCTTAAAAATTACTCCCGCCCCTAAGACTGTAAATTCCCCCGGGGATGGAAGTATCCCCCTTATACCTCTCTGCCACTTCCCCGGTAGCGATTGCTATCATTTTTGAACTAGTTTCCTTTCCCCTCCCCCCCCCTTTTTTTTTTTTTCTTTTTGTGTGTGCCTTTTTGTTTGTCTATATGGTGGAGTGTTGTGTTGTGTTTACGTCTATGTCTTCTGAGTGTTTATGTCCTTCTTTCATGTAGTTTTGTTTACGCAAATTTTTTTAAAAAGGGGTTTTATAGGGCCTGAGGTCACTAGGATTCTTCCCCCCCTCTTCTCCCCTTTCTTTTGGGGGGGAGGATGGGGGGGGTGTATTCCGCCACTTTTTTTACTCATTGAGATGGCGGCTGTGTGTTTGGTTTTATGGGGCCACTTGATTTGGTTTTGTACCTCTTTTACTTTTAATGTTCTTGGAAGTTTTTTTATTTTACCTCTATGCTTTACCTTAACATTAGTTTTTTTCACAAAGTTTGGAATAAGGGGCAAGTCTTCTATGCACAAAAGCCCCCCCTTTTTTTTGCAAGATGGGGCCCAAAGGATATTCCCCACCGGGGGCAACCTTCCCCTCCCCTCGTGCCTTGTGGCTGGTGGAGTTTTGGTTTTTTTTTTTTTTTGGAGGTTGTTTATGTTTTCTCTCTGCCTGTGGATTTCCATTGTTGTGGAACCTTCTTCTGGTATAAGAATTGAGGAAACCTAATTGCCTTTGCTTTTTAGGTTCATATTGCAGTTTCTTCTTGTTAAAACCTAGGGCTTATGTACTACATAACTTATTGTTGACCATTTCTTGTGAGGTTTTGATGTGTTCTACCACTTATATTTTTCTCACCTGACTGACATGGAAGCTTCGAGTAAATATTACTTTTCTCTTAATAAAAAAGCTTTTGATATGGAAAAACCATATAAAATAAATAAATAAATAAATGGATAAAAAAAAAAGGGCCACAGAGCAGCAAAACAAATGTAAAAAACTGTTCCCTGCACTATATCCTAAACAAAAAAAATTTTTTTTGCTGGTTTTACTTATAATAAAATTATACCTGTTCCGACTTACATACAAATTCAACTTAAGAACAAACCTACAGTCCCTATCCCGTTTGTAACCCGGGGACTGCCTGTATTTTAAATCATTAATATTATAGTTCTGTCCCAGGAACACCCACACCCACCCAGGACGCCCTCAAAAAGCCATTTTATGTGCCAGAAACCCTGACCCTTTCGTATACTGGTTTCTGAGAGACTCCCAGAAAAAAATGGAGATTTTCAAGTATGTAATAGGTTATGTCCACCCTGAGGGTAGTGGGACAAGGCAGGTGTTTGAAAATGCACCCTATGATCCCCAGTCTTGATAGTTCAGCATGATGGTGGTCACGAGAGCTGTAAGCTCTGAACCACCCAGTAACGTACACATTCGGATCTGCTGAACATGCATGCAATGTGTGTATGTGTAATATCCATACATGTATGTATGGTTGTGTTATACAAGATTATGATCCACTTAGGGCTAAGTCTCTGTAGAAAAAAATTTCAAAGCATACTTTTCCATTTTGCTTTCTTAACCATATTTTGCACCCTAAGGGCATGTCCCCTTGTGAGAGAGCAAATACTGGCTGGATTTGTTTGCTCTGTTTGCGGAGAAAAGCCCTCCCCCTTCGCATTGACTTGTTCATTTTCCGCCCGAAAACATGGCGGAAGAATGAACACGCACAATGTTTTTTGGACCGCCGGCGGTCTAAAAAAAGTCCGTGCAGTGTGGACCGTTGCAAGGATTTGCCATAGATGTCCATTCTAGGGGTTGACAGACGGTTTACAGACGGTTTTCAAAACCGAAAACCGTTGTTAAAAAACCGTTCGAAAACCTTGCCGTGGGGATAAGCCCTAAGTGGCTGAAACCCTTCGCCCAAGAATGTGGGGGTGGGATTACCAAATCTAAAACCTGATTTTAGTACACTCAGGGACGCCAACAGTATTGACAGTAGTCCCGTCTGAGGTCCTGATCAAATTGAAAAGAAAAGTGCTTTGTTGATTTGGTGCAGCATAGGAACTGGTAAATAGTAGGAGGTATAGGAGCTTGGGGCAACAAAATTGCTGAGGCTTGCTTACCCACATATCTCCAATTTAAAAGGCCGTCCCCACGGCACCGGTTTTTGCCCCGGGTATTTCAAAGGTTCGTAGTTTTGAAAACTGTCTAAAAAAAACGGCCCCGCAAATTAACAAAACCGGGCCCCCATGGGAAAACCCGCAAAACAGTCCCCCTGCGGGGGTTTTTCACCTGGTTTTTAAAAACTGCAGGCCCCCCGAAAAAACATTGGTTTTTCATTTTTCCCCGTCCGTTTTTGGGAGGTTTATGAACATCTTAGGGGAAGGGGGGAGGGCTTTTCCCCAAATTAGCAAGAAAAGCCCCCCCTCCCTGCGGCCGTGGGGGCACGTGTGTAAAAACGGGCCCTAAAACGCAAAGGGAGGGGCCTAGGGGCAGAAATTGACAGCATCAAGTACTATTGTCAGCCTTTTTGTGTCAGTTTTCTCAACAAAAAAGATGATAAAAACACTCAAGTTTTAAATTTTCAAACACGTGGTGCATATTGTGCTTTATAGGTAATCTATGAGATCATATGTAAAAGGAAATGTCAGCCTGCATCATATGCTGTCATTCTCTATTGATTCTCTCCCTGCCAGAAAGATACAAACTCCCAGCTCTCTTTAATAATGTTCACATCATTCTTTAAAAGGCGCAGTACTGGGAAAAAAATAATAAAAATGGTAAAATGTCAACCAAGGATAATGAACCCTTTAGAGATTTGGACAAAGGAGATTAAACAGAAATAAATGAGCGATGGCCAATTAAATGTTACTCCAATGAATACCTGAAAATTCAGGCTTCCCTGCAATTAACCCAAAACCCCCACCCCCAAGGGTATAACTAGAATTCATAGGGCCCCATAGGAAAATGAGATGGGCAAACGACCCCTAAAACAGCAGCCTAGGTATTAATAATTACAAGTATAAATTATAGGGCCATGTATCAAAGAACCCACAAAGTAGTGCTGGAGAGCAGAAGGCTACCAACTACTTGTTCCCTACACAAAGGAATAATGTTCTTGTCCCTGAGTGGGACCCCGTCAACCTCTGGGCCTCAGCTGCCGTGGCTATAGTTACGCCGATGCCCACCCCACTGCCAATGTCATGTTCATAAGGTCGCTGGATGCTGGGATCTGGGCTGCTGTAATCTAGAGCATCATTCTCTAAACTTAAAGGCGTTGTCTCACTACACTGATTGCTTTTTATGTTAAAGATCTTGCAAAAAAAAGTCACTTTGCAATATGTGTCCATTAACAGTGTCCTACCTATTCCTAGATATCCCCTTTTCTATGGGGTGCATCAGCTCCTCAGGTAGCTATAGCTACAGACCTGTTGAATCTCTCCTGATAGGCTGGCGGCACTGGTTGCTATAGCTACAGACCTGGCTTCTACTGCAGCCTAGTAGAAGCCAGTAAACACGCCCCTGAATTCAAAATTGAACCAAGAAAACAGGACTGAGGTGAGATGAATCAATGTAGTGAGACGACCCCTTTAATATATTGTACAGTAAATAAAGTAATAGTGTTTCAGTGTTAACCCCTTAAGCACCCGGCCTGAAAAGTACTTAATGAACAGCTATAATTTTAGTTTTTGCCTAGCTGCGTTTCAACAGTCACAACTTTTTTATTTTTTTCTATGACGCAGTTGTATGAGGACTTGTTTTATGTGGGAGATGTTGTATTTTTTTGCAGGCGTAGTTGGAGTTTACTGCGTCATTTTTCAAAAAGATTTTTGCATCTTGAACATAGAAAAGCGGTTTTCTGCATTTGTTCTTTGATTTTTACACCATTTACATTCCACAGTAAGTAATCTGGTAGATTGATTCTACAGGATATTACAGTCGTTTGGATACCTAATATGTGTAGTTTGTTTTGTGTAATGTATGCACAATCATTTTTTTATTAAATATTTATTTCTATTTTGTTATTTAATTTATTTTTTCTATACTTTGTATGTTTTTTACTGGTTTTTTAATCCCATTAAGGGATAACTATTTTACACTTTTTTTTTTTACACTTAGTAATGTACTAGCATACTCCTGTCCGCTAATACACTCTGTGTCAGTATGACACAGGTAGCAGTCAGGGCAGCACACAGTGTACCCTGACCGCAGACTTACTATCCAGACAGCCCTGGGGCTACTCTAGGTTCCCAGGGCTGACTGTACAGACATGCCCCAGGCTCCATTGAGTTATCAGGAGCCCCATTGACCCGATGGAGCAGAGGAATCCCTTTTAATCATGTTGTGGTCACGGACCGTGCAATCAAAGGGTTAAACAGCGGTGCTTGAAGGCTTCCTCTGGTCTGTGCTGTTCACAGAGACTGCTCTAGGAATGAAGCCGTTAACTATAGCTCTGTTCATAGAACAGTTATGGCGCTAGGAGCCGCAAACCTCTTCTTTAGGTTTTGTCGTCTTTTGGCATTGCTGTTGACAGAGAACATGCACCGCTCGACGTCAAAAGATAGTAGGCGGTTATGCAGTGCCGCACTGTACTGTAGAGAGGTGCTACGAGACCGCCAGTTACTGTATGCACCTCACTAAAACATATAAAAGCAGTACAGGACATGTAGTACTGCACTGTGCTGTAGAGAGGCGCTACAAAAACACCATTTACTGCATGCATCTCACTAAAACATGTAAGAGCAGTACGATAGCGTATCACATGTAAGTAGAGGAGTACAGAGGCAGTTACTGCATGCACTCACCAAAAATATAAAAACATACAGACATTATACTCACTGTACTGTAGAGAGGTGCTATAGACCACCAATCACTGCATGCACCTCACTAGTACATGTAAGAGCAGTACAGGATATGCAGTACCACACTGTACTGTAGAGAGGCGCTACTAGTGCACCTCACTAATACTGATGTTTTACAAGTAAAATGTTTATGATTGACTGGATCGTCTAGTTAATCCAGTGGCGTGCTTAAACCACATATAACATCAATGTAACATGTATCTATGATGTATTGAAGATCATTTGACTGGATTTCCTTGCAGTGTTATTATACCAACCAAAAAGAAGTTCATTTTTTAAGCTTCTAAATTCATGCTTTGTATACCAGTAATACATATGTCTTATACAAAGCTCAGCCTACTATTCAGCTATGAAATAAGTCATTACCACATGTACCGTAAATGCCCAGTGTACCAGCAACGAAACCATTAACAGCTCATACCAGTCCCAAAGTATGTGTTCAGGTCTGATGACCGCTGCTGCTCACATCTACTAGACTATTTGCTTCAGGTCACTGGCTTAATAGGAAAACAAAGTGAATTGTGCACCATTTGCAAAAGTGCAGTTAGTCTTACCTGAATGTATTCTGTGAGCGAATTAAATATTTGTTTGGTCACAGCCAGAGACTTTGAGAAGTTGTGCTGCCCAGACTCATCAATCACTTCTTTCCCTGAGTAGTACCAGTAGAAGTCACTGATAGATTCCTGCGGAGAAGAAGGCGCATTAGCTTTAGCTGGGCACGCTAAACAGACAGAACTACGGCATTTGAACCTTTATATGATGTTGTTTAGCTCCACAACATAGAATCTAGCCATTGTTTAGAGAGAGGAATCTGAAATAAAGCAGAAAAATCCCATATACACAACTATAAGCTCTGTATCACTATATAGATATCTACAATATACTATTGACACCAACAAGTAATTTGATGGGTCATCTTCCACAATGTTTCAGGCTTCAAAATTGAAAGTCCACCTTTTAGCAGCACACTACCCTGTTTCCCCGAAAATAAGACATCCCCTGAAAATAAGACCTTGTGCATTTTTTTATGCAATTCAGAGTTTGGCTCCTTATGCTGATGCTTGTGATGAAATCACTACAGTATATTAATAAATGTGTATTCTTGTACATGGAAAAATAAGACATCCCCTAAAAATAAGTCTTAGCTCGTCTTTAGGAGCAAAAATTAATATACAACACTGTCTTATTTTCGGGGAAACAGAGTATTACTAGATCCAATACTCTGTGCTGATATTCTGAAGTTAGAGCTTTATAGCAGTTTCACCCAAGATATGATAGAAGAATGGTAAATATATGATGTGCTGCAATACATTGATATTCAAAATAATGCCCAAGTGATCATGTCCCCTTGTGGTCAAGTACCCTTCAGGGTAATAAAGAAATAACAAAAAAATATTTAAAAATGTTAAAAACATTAAAAGGTCAAAACACCACCCTTTTCACATCTCACATATAAAAAGAAAAAAAAAAACACAATTGGTGTCATAGTATCTTTAAAAATCTAATCAATTAAAATATAACCTTATTTATTTTGCACAGTTAATAATGTGAAAAAAGCAGTACAACAGAAAAAAACTATATAAAACTCCATAAAAAAAAACACCAAAAAATTGCACCATTGTTTTTTTCCCCCATTAGGCTGAATTCACACAGCGTATTTCGGCATGTACCTGTGCGCACCACAATACGTCTGCTATTGAAAGTACACACTGGCCAGTGCGTACTTTCAACAGCGCTACGTCCTGGCCTCCTATTACTTTTGTTTTCTCCAGTGCCGAGAATACGGCAGGTTATCATAGCACTCAATGAGTGCTGTAATTTTACCGGATTTGCGGGGCGTACTTCAGCGCATTGCAGCATAATTACATATCGAAGTACGCCCTGCAAATACGTCATGTGAACATACCCTGAAAGGGATTGTCTCATCTCAAAGTTTCATAGGATGCATGAATGAAATAATGCTGCTTGACTGTCACTTCCTGGTCAAGCTGTCTGTAATTAGCATATGAGCTCTGTGTATTCAGACTTCTCTGTTTATTAGTCTAGATTAAATAAATTACCTTCTCTGAGGTCCTGAGAAGCTTCTGAGCGCATGTAAACAGTAGAGTAATTAGTCTTTTGTCTGAAAGATCAGATAAAAACAAGCTCTCACTGACCAAAGTTCTGTGCTGCCATGACCTGTGTGATGACGTCACTCCCTATCATCAGATAGAACAAACAGCAGGGGATAAGGAGTACACAGGTCGGTCACTTGGGGAACCAGAGAGAGCCAGGCAATTGATAAAATCACTTGTAGCTCCTTAACAAAAAAAGATGAATAACGCAATATATTTGGAAAAAGTCTTCATTTAGTGTTCCCTACATTTTGAAAGCTATTCTTTGTAGCGAGACAACCCCTTCAAGTCCCATGAACAATTATACATTATATGGTATGTTAAATACAATGTTGTCCTGTAAAAACAGGCCCTTATATGACTATGTTATTTGTAAAATACAAAGCTAAGGCTATTAGAACATGGGGATGAAAAACAAACGCATCATCGGTAACTATTACTGCATCAGGAATGGGTTGATATAAAGTAAAAGGTAATCATCCCCTTTGGTGGCTGCAGAAATGCATAGTTCTGTCTCCTAATGATATTAAGAAGTGAACCAGCACAGAACCGTATGTCTATTCAATTATATACAAGGATCCATGCAGTGGTCTCTCAACATAAAATATTAATTGGTTCTGAGACAACCATTTTATGTTAAAACCATAACTTTAAGGAAAACTGGTAATTGGTTCTGAAGCCCCAAAATGTCACTAACATAATGCAAAATGAAGACTGAAGAAGATAATTACTACAGATAAATGAAAGTCCTTACATATACTGTAACAGTCAGGGCTACAGCCTCCATCTGCTACTCAAAGGAGCTTCTTATCCCTACACATGTAAATAGCAGTACCTCACTGTACTGTAGAGAGGCGCTATTGGTCTGCCAATCACTGCATGTACTTCACTAATACAGATGTTTTACTAGTGAAGTGTTTGCGATGATTATATGGATCCACAGATCAGCAGTGTATGGACATTGTGGGCGACAGGTATGAACGGGGCTGTGCCACAAGTCTGGCGTCTTTACAGCCCGTCATCTAGCGCAGCCCCAATCGCAATAGTTTGAAATCGCCCGCATGTCAATATCAAGCACATTACAGAGCGCTCGCGGTACTTTGTAATGCGCCCGATTTCGGGGAGCACGTGGGAGGCGGGGGCGCACTAGAACCATACGAAGCTATGGATTTATAGCTTCAGTACGGTAATTCCAGGCGCATTACAGCTGGAACAGGTATATTACTTTCAAAGTGGTATACCTGAGCCAGATGTGTCATCTTAGCACTAGAATGCGCCTGATTTATGGCCCGCAGTAGAGCAGGTTCATAAATCAGGCGTATTCTAGACTATTATTATGCGTAGAAAAATTGGCGTCTAAGCGCCATAAATCATACATGTCGCCATGTAGGTTGAGTGTGGTTTCAAGACACAGTGTCCCAGGAAAGATCACAGTAAGTTTAAAATATTGTATCCTTAGGTCATTGTAACTTGAAGGACCACTGTATTGACTTAAAAGCCATGGTCAGTCCTTTGCAGTAGCCATACAATATCCTATCTGTGTTATTACATCAAGATCTGATTCCTTCTGTGTTGGAAGAACTTCTCAGAGAGTCATACTGTATAAATGACGTTTCTAGCATGTTCTCCTATAGAAAGAAAATGTGGTTGCTTAAATGTCTTTTAGAATTTTCCATCCTAAAGTGACAGGCCAGCTTTTTTTATTCTTTAGGCACTGGTCCCAATGCTATGACTTCTTAAAGGGGTTTTGCCACAAAGTAAAATTGACGTGGGAAGCTTGCAAATGAAATAACAAACATTTTCACCATTCATTACTATTAAAAATTCTGCACCGCTTTTTGTTTTGGCTGCTCCTTTTGTGATCCATTGTTTACGGCTCATCTCCAGGGGATACGACTAGGGCTGAGAGCTCCTCAGTATTGGCCAGATAGGCTCAGACATCATCTCTCCTCTCAGGCAGCTACTGAGTGTTCAACCCCAGGTGCTATCATTCTAGTCCCGTCCTCTGTTCTACTTAGTAATTAGTCAAACAGTGCAAATAAATAAAAAAGAAACCTCAACAAGGTCTATGCATTGATAAAGAGAAAAAAAAACACAGGTTTGGTTCCTGCAGGGATTTGAACCTAGGACCCTTGTGCCTGGAGGCAAAAACTTTACCTCTCATCTACTAACAATGTTTTACATAAATGGACCTTACTTTGACTACAGAGAGGAAAGGCTTGGTGATGTCATCCTGCTGGGTCACATGATATACAATTCAAGCAAATCACACACACCCCCTTCTGAGCACACAGAGCTGAATGCAGGAGGTATGAAATGAGATTGTGGCAAAACCCCTTTAACCTAGGTCTGTGCCATCATTGTTCTATTTATTTGCAAAAAAGGAAAAAGGTAACAGTATGGTGTTGAAATGTGTAACCACAAGAAAACTAACGGCTTCATCTTCGAGTTCATTCTGTCATCAGCATGTTTTTTCATTTTTGCAAATACTTTCCATAACAGCTGCATGTGTGCATGACCGTCCTAAAGAGGAGCAGCTGCTGGGATACAACACATTATAATCACCAGATATTCAGAGCAACTTACTGCAGCTGGATGGGCTGGGAGCAACTCCGTAAACTCCTGGTAGGTTATCACAGATTTCGGGAGCCATGCTGACTGCAGTGCATACCCATAGATGCTGGAGGGTGTGTGAGGGAGGATCCCACAGATGCTCAATTGGGTTCAAGTCTGGGGAATTAGGGTGCCAGGGAAGTACTTGGAAGTCTTAGTCATGCTCTTCCAAAAAAGTGCATCCCATAGATGCTGCAGGGTGTGTGGGGGAGGATCCCACAGATGCTCAATTGGGTTCAAGTCCTGTCGCTCAATATCATAAGTGGTGTACCACAGGGTCATGGTACTGGATGGTAAGTACTTAGTCTATGCTCTTCCAAAAAAAGACATTTTAGTCATTTGGACGTAGCCACAAATCATCTGTTGCTTAGAAGGATCTGCAAAACCATATACTTCAGGGAAGACAATCAGCATGTATGGGTGTACGTGATTCGCAAGAATGGATTCATATCCAAATTGGTTGAGAGTGCCTTCCGCATGAATAAGTGGGCCCAGAGAAAGCCACAAAAACATTCCTCAGACCATAACGTTGCCACCACCAGCTTGAGTTCTTTTCAGTGATGGTTCTAGGTTTGTTTGTTCTCTGATGTTTCTCGCCTTACATTCCAATGTCCATTCATTCGATTAAGAAGAAAACATGACTCCCCGGAGAAGGCAATGCTTGGTCAATCAGTGTAGGTCCAATTCTGATACCATCACAAAAATTAAACCTTTTCTGCCGATGCAACTTCATTATTAGTGGTGCAGTGACCACCTGTCTGCTTCAGAGCCCCGTGCTCAGTAGGGTTCGCTAAACTGTTATTTTAGATACACATCTAGTAGCCCCTTGGTTCATTTTTCTGGTGAGCTATTTAATTGTAGCATGTTTGTTTGCCCTTGGATACCTTTGTACAGGGGTGTCAATAGGGCAGTATGGGCAGTACTCCTGTCAGGGGCCCTAATCAAAAAGGGGCCCAGTGATGTGTTAAAAAACAAGAACTAGTAATGGGTGGGGGCCCCATTTGATTTGGCTGTATGGGGCCCTGAAACGGTTAATAGATGACTGATGGCAGCCTTGCCTTTGTAGTCGATGTTCACCAATTACATCAATGGCACCTGATGCTCTGCAGTTTTCATGATGCTTATTCACAAAGATGCCGCTTGCCCACTCACAGGACACTTTCATACAGTTTTAGAAATACTGCCACCCTTAGCCTGGAAGCCAATGATCATCCCCTTTTGCAAGTCACTATACAGTGGTTATAAAGATGTGACTCGGCTGTGCTCATACCTCTCTCAGGTGACTTCTTTATATATTCTCCTTTTTTGAAGTCTCTTCTCTATGAAGTGCAGTTTTTTTTTTGTTTTTTTGTCCTTTTTCTCTAAATCATTGTTCTATGGGCAAGTTGTGTGGAATAAAAATCTTCAAGATATTTTGGGGTAAAAGCAGGTAATTACATGATATCTTATAAGAAGATCGCTCTGAATAGAATTTCGGATTTTTAATAGTTTTATAGTGTTACATGAATGTGGCATTAGTCAAAGGACATATATTGTGCTCTCGTTTTGCAATACTCTTGACTTTAAACATGCGCAGGCTGCAGGGGCATCTGTTTTTGTTTTTTTTTTTTGTTTTGTTTTTTTACCCCTTGTCCTTTCTTGCGACTTGCACTGTTTTCATTCTCACCACATCAAATACATTTAATATGATAGGGTTAACTGAAAACAGCATCACATTTCTGATGCTAAACAGTAGCAGATGTAAAATATCCCCATGCATTATACAGGGAATCAAATTCCCATTGTATGAGCTAAGGCCAAACCACAATAAACCTGTTGATTAAACATACTGGAGCAGAGCAGCTTTAGCAGAGAATTCGCCACTCGCTCATATTTTGTTCGCTGATTGCTTTTTATTTTCCTACTTTTCCTAGTGTAATCCTGTAATATATTTTGCATTTAATTCTTATATTATTTAGAGAATATTACAATGGCTTTTAGCCTGTATGTGACACATGCTCGTCAGCTGCAGGTTAAAGGGGTTGTCTCATCTCAAAGTTTCATAGGATGCATGAATGAAATAATGCTGCTTGGCTCTGTCAATTCCTGGTCAAGTTGTCTGTAATTAGCATATGAGCTCCGTGTATTCAGACTTCTCTGTTTTAGTCTAGATTAAATAAATTACCTTCTCTGAGGTCCGGAGAAGCTTTTGAGCTAATGTAAACAGTAATTACTGTCTTTTGTCTGAACGATCAGATAACACACAAGCGCTCACTGCCAGCTGCGACCTGTGTGATGACGTCACTCCCTGCTATCAGATAGAACATAAAGCAGGGAGAAAGAGTACACAGGTCAGTCAATTGATAAACCTGAGAGCCTTCAGAAGGTGATAAAATTACTTATAGCTCCTTAACAAAAAAAGATGAACAAACCAATATATTTGGAAAATGTCTTCATTTAGTGTTCCCTACATTTTGCAAGCTATTCGTTGTAGTGAGACAACCCCTTTAGGATTGTATACATCACTATGCTACAGTATAAAGAAGATTTACAAAATTGTACAATATTGAATGCTTAAAAAATAATAATATCTGGTTACCTGCAGGCGTAGAAGGTAATCCACAGTGCTAATGATAATATTCACTGTTGTTGTATTACCCATTTGGGTTCTCAGGAAATTTTGGAAGTCTGAAAAAAACAAAAACCATACAACATTATTGTTATACTACACAACACATGAAAGAATGTATTCCAATAATGCTGGGTCCTATAGTTCTACAAAACAAACCACGACATAGGGCCACATGTATGAAACTGTTTAGGTCTAAAACTCACTCTTTTGCCCATAGTAACCTATGGGCAAAAAAGTGAGTTTTAGACCTAAACAGGTTAATACATGTGGCAAATAGTGTGTAAAATAAATACGGCGATTGCTCGTTAGGTACAAATAACATAGATAGGCGTATATCTAGCATCCAAATATAACTTAAGAAGTGTATTATATTCTGGTAACACCATGTCCTATAGTTTGATAAAACAAACGGAAATATAATAATCGAGAAAAATATAAAAACAAGTGTTGGTTTTACATAAAACCCTTTGTTCACAGTATTGTTTTAAGGAACTTCTGAATAAAATGCAAGGTTATATCTTATTTTTGAATTGCAGTTTATCACCAAGAATTGGCTGCTTGCTGCCAAGAAAGACTATTTGTATTGCCACAAAGCAGATGATTGGATCCCTAACGAGGAAGAGAGCCGTGAAAAGCCCATGAAATGTGTTGTTGCAAACTTTGTTTTACTTGGTTGTAAACTTATATGTTTCAAGGGTTTATACTGATAAAACTGCAGTTTTGTAAGTCTAAGAGCCTTTCTTTGCCATTTATTAAGTCGGTTATTGCTCGCAAGAGCCACATAAGATTATTTTTATTGTTCCGTTCTAGAGTGCCTAAATAACTCTGAATTTTACTGCTAAACTTCAGTGCTAAGAAGAGGGGTACGTTAATTAACTGAGCGATTGCTGAGGTTCAGAGTTGGCTGCCAAATGCACTTATTCTGTGGATGTGATTTAGTGAGTTGCACCAGTACTAAGTGCTACTAGACCAGGTGAGAAGAACCTGATAAGAAAAGGACTGTGACAAATCATAAAAGAGGCCATGGCAGTTTTTAGGCGCATTAAAGGGGATTTATCGTTTGAGCTGCTCGTGCTGTTCTGCTAATTTTCTCAGATGGAGTTTGAAATCTAGGGGCGTGTCTCTCCTGTCCGCAGGCGTGTCTCTCCTCCCAGGAGGCGTGTCTCTCCTCTCAGCAGGCGTGTCTCTCCTCCCAGGAGGGGTGTCTCCCCTCACTGAAGAATTGTGACATCATCATTTTGTTTGAAGCAGGGGATGCAGAGGGTTGTCTGGATATAACAGCTCTGTAGCCTCCTGCATGCTTCTTATGTCTGCAGCCTTGAGGCTCCACAAGCTGCAGCAAGCACCTATTATATCTATTATATCTCTTAGTTTACACACTGAAAGCCAGCAGCTTTAACTTCTGTTCTAGTGGTATTCAACCAAATTGTACTGACAACAGGCAGAGACCTTTACTCAACTACAAGGCCAAATGTCAGCTTCAAGTAAAGATCTCTGCTTGCTGTCAGTGATATGAGTGAAAACAGTGAGGGGGAGAAGCAAATCCGCTTTGAGAGAAGAACCTGCTCAGCCTGTAACTGACTTGGGCTGATGGTGTAGCGGTAGAGTGTTGGTTTTACAACGAAGGGGTTTGGAGTTCTAGTCCCCTCACAGGGTATATTCCCCCCCTCCCCCCTAAATTCTACACATATGTAGAGAGACCTAAAATATATATGTCAATCTCTATAATGATATATATACACATACATAGCTCCCCTATATCATGTCTCATCCCTGAGAGTATATGCATTGTATCACATATGTTGGAAGTGCTTGGTGTGACTGTGAGGATGGGACACTATATAGGGGAGCTTTGTGTGTGTATATGAATAAAATTATAGATGTCTACAAATATATTTTCATATATTTACATATATGCACAATTTATAAAAGAAAAAAAAACAAACAAAAAAAACGATGGGGACTTGAACTCCCAACCTCTGTCTTGCCAAGCTGATCACCTATTCACTGTACTATACAAGCAGTTCACACAGACACAGTGTTGAATCCTTATGTTATACAATACAGATGATGACGTCATAAGGAGGCGGGGCTTGCATTCGATCTGAGGAACAGAACGCCTTCTTTTCAAAGTTCAAACTGAACCTGTGAGGAGGTGAATCAACCTCTTGGCAAAAGCCCTTTAAACAGGCAGTAATTGCCCAGATCATCACCCTAGAGCTGAGATGTACATAGAGCCAGCAGACTCTGGTTTCACTATCGATTTTAACAACTCAGAGGGGAGTAAACACAGAGTGTGCAGGCAGCCAATCACAGCGCAGGGGGCGTGGCCATGTACGTTTTTCCTGTCTAGGGGCATATCCCAACAGGCTGAATGAAATGTCAGCCAGCCAATCACAGTGCAGGGGGCGTGTCTAGGGGACAGGAATCAACCCGGGGGCGTTCTGACCCAGCAACAGCAGAAATAAAAGACATATTTACAGCGAAGCTGATATCTGCTAAACCAAGTGACAGAGGTAATGCAACCCAATTACAAAAGTGCTTATTTTTACTGTCCCCATAATCTGAGACATGATCTTTGTAACGATAAAACCCCTTTAAGGGCCACATGTATGAAGACTGTCTAGGTCTAAAATTCACTTTGTTGCCCATAGCAACCCATCAGAGCGCCCTTCTCATTCTTTCAGAGCACGATATGAAATGAGCCCCGATTGGTTGCTATGGGCAACAAAGTGAATTTTAGACCTAGACAGTTTTCATACATGTGGCCCTAAATGTGTATAGTGCGCCTGAATGTATGAACCTGTCATATGTGGGTTCATAAATTTGGTGTGTGGTATGCCTTACACAGCATAGCACATCTCAAGCGCATAACTTAGGCGCATAGCATATCTTAGGCACATAGCTAGCAGAATTTAGGAGCATTCAAATGTGTCACACCTGCCGCAAGCTGTGCCTAGTTTTGGTGTACGACTGTTCATAGATACAAAATAGAATAAGGTTACAACATTTTTTTGCGCAAAATACACCAAAAAAATTGCGCAGCCGAAATCTGACATGTCGCCCTGAACTTTACTATACAAAGTGTGTGCAGTGTCGTTTTTCCTCTTCCCCTTTTTTTCTCTTCATTCAGCGCTATACAACACAGGAAAAAAGTGATTTTTAATGCTTTAAATGGTACTTCAGAGGATTCAGGGTTTATCTGGCACAAATAAAATCAAATTAAAACCTAAAGTGCAACGAATCGTATAGTTACAAAATACTCCGTCCGAACGTGTTGTTCTCATAAGGCTTGTTCACATATGCATTATAATTTTCATTCTTTGACTCTGTCATAGAAGCAAAAGAACAAAACTGAAGGCAGTACCAGATCTGTCACATGACAAAAACCAACGGGCCGATGAACCCCATCTATAATGGAGTCCATCATTTTACATAATAGTGCTGTTCGCTGTGCTATTTTGTCTGGAATGTTTGACAAAACCTACAATGAAGATGTGAACAAAGCCTTACCAAGCTCAAAGACCAGTTTCTAGCTGTTTAGGGCCCGTCCCCCCGGCAAAGGACAAATACCGGTCGGTTTATCCGACCGGTATTCGTCCGGTTTTTTGTGCCGTGCACACGGCCGCCGGGCGATGGCTTTTCTCTGCGATGAGCCCTCCCCCTTCCCATTGACATGTTCATATTCCGCCCCAAAACCGGATGGAAGAATGAACATGTTCTATGTTATTCGGGCCGCCGGCAGTCTGAAAAACCGCCGGGTGGAAAGCCCATGCCATGGGGACTGCTGCACGGATTTTCCATAGAGCCCCATGTAAAAGTTTGCGGCCGGTTTTTCAGACGGTTTACAAAACCGCAAACTGTCTGAAAAACCGGATGCAAACCGGTGCCGTGGGGACATGGCCTAACTATACTCTAGGTATTACAGGTATTCTAAAATATATTGGAAATTCAGGCTTTGCTTTTATCTTACCATTGTTGTGTCCTTCACATAGAAGTTGCAGGAACCTGAAGAGGTCTCGTGTAAATTCATCATTCTGTAAAACCTTTTCACCTTAGAAAGAAAACCAGCATCAAAACAGTGTAAGGAATTCGAAATAGTCACTAGATATTGTTAGCTTTACTGTTATTATACTCTCTAGGATTATGTGTTGACAGCATTACATAACAAATATCAACATCTCGGTGACATTCAGAGCATAATTTGAAAGAATATGGAACATTAAACAGGATAAGCCTATTTATCAATACAATTACATTTTGCTTTATATTGCCAAACCTTTCCGACGAGCTGCAATGTCCCCAGCATACTACTATCATAGTTCAGATACATCCAGTAATTATGTTCCCTCCAATCGGCTAATGAAGGGGTAGGATATTTAGGGCCGCCATCAGGGCAGCACTGGCAGTTCTACGGTCAACGGCTCAAAAAAAATTAGGGGATCACTGCTGTTCTTAAGGTGCATTCATCTGTTCAATGGGGGGGAAGGGGGGGTCATGTATAATTTAGGAGAACAAAGTGAAGGTTAAAATTAATTTCAGGGAGCATGATATGGTGCAAAATACGAACTGGTAGGTGGTAGGGAGAAAGAGTGCACATGCTTTGGCTGTATGAGGCCCTGAAATTCCAGATGGCAGTCTTGGGGATAATTAATGGGATGACGGATAAAATACACAGCAATGGTGTGGTCTTTACTACAGAACGGAAGGCTAGTATTGTCTAAAACAAAACAACAGAGTATGGGGTAGGTATTATTGCCAGTATGGCCAGTATGTGATTATCTATACATGCTTATGACCCAGCACAGTAAACCTTAGAATATGTTGGTGGCTGTATAGAGATATAGGACTCCCAGTGATCACACTAAGAGCCCTACAATACCTCATTTTTGCTGTAGAGGCACTGCAGGAAAAACAAGCACTCCAGTTTAGAAAACCTCTCCTCATATACCAAATAAGGGAGTTCTGATTTAATAGATATGTTTAGGATACTCTGCTTTTTAACACAGTATAAAGCATTTGATGCTCTGGAGGACCTGTCCTATGTTGTGTTACACACACAACCCACTGATTCAGTTGGACTTGTGTAAAAAACTCAATATCCCCTGTGGTGGTGCTGCCGGAAAGTTAAACACTTACTACCAGATCCCCCCACGGACTACTGCTGATCAATGGGGATCTCAGTGGGACACTTTGTGATCGAACCTTTGGTCAATGGAACTTTATAATAAGTAGAGAATGTCCAAAATGGAGAATTCCTTTAATCTGAAGTCAGCCCTGATCAAACCAATTGATTGCAGCAGTAGGTGCACCTCACATCAGTCTTATACCAATCTTATAAAGGGACAACTCTTTTAAAACAATTACATACAGTTGAAACCAGAAGTTTACATACACTATATAAAAAGACACATATGCATGTTTTTCTCACCATCCTGATATGAAAATCAGAATAAACTTTCCCCGTTTTAGATCAATTAGAACCAAAATTATTTATATTTGCCAAATGCCAGAATAAATTTATATAATTATATATAATATATATATTAATATATATATATATATATTTTTTTTGGAGAGGAGAGAGAGAGAGAGAGATAGATTATGGTTATAAAGGCATTTTTATTACTTTCTGCAAAGTCAAAAGTTTACATACATTTCATTAGTATTGGGTAGCTTTTCCCTTAAACTGTATGGCTTGGGTTTCGTCATACCACAGGACATGTCTCCAAAAATGTAGTTCTTTGTTCCAGTGCATTTCCAAACATTAATCTGGCTTTTATATGTTTCTTTTGGAGTAATGCATTCTTACTGGCAGAGTGGTCTTTCATCCCATGTTGATACAGTACCCGTTTCACTGTGGATAATGACACAATCTCACCAGCTTCCGCCAGCATCTTCACAAGGTCTTTTGCTTTTGTTCTTGGGTTGATATGCACATGTCAGACCAAAGCATATTCATCTCTGAGACACAGAACCCGTCTCCTTCCTGAGCAGTATGATGGCTGGACATTCCCATCTTGTTTTTACTTGCGTATAATTGTTTGTACAGATGAACGAGACACCTTCAGGTATCTGGAAATTGCACCCAAGGATGATCCAGACTTGTACAAGTTCACAGTTCTCTTCCTGATATCTTGGTTGATTTATTTAGACCTTTCCATGATGTTACACACAGAAGCAGTGTGTTTCTGGTGTGCTTTAAAATACATCCACATATGTGTCTCTAATTAACTCCAATAAACCTATCAGAAGCTTCCAACGTCATGACATCCTCATATGGGCTGTCTCAAATTGTTTAAAAGCATAGTAATCCTAGTGTGTGTATACTTTTGACTTTGCAGAAAGTAATAACATTGCCTCAAAAGAGTCGGTCTCTCATTATTATGGCATTTTGCAAATATAAATAATTTTGGTTCCTAATTGTCCTAATACTGGTAACGTTTATTCTGATTTCAAGTCGGATAGAGAGGAAAAAACATGCATGTGTGTCTTTTTAAAATAGTTTATGTAAACTTCTGGTTTCAACTGTACCTACTTTTTATAGTGCAACATAATTATAAATTATGTGCGCTTAGGTCCTCTAAATGAGCTAAATATTTTATACAATTATATTCCATAAGAGATGTGAAATAATGAATGTACTTGAAAACATTAATACAACAAAAGATCTGGCAAAAGGTAAGAACTGAATAATTAGAGATGAGCGGGTAACTAATTAATGTCTGAAGGCTTATTCTGATAATATGAAAGTTGGTCTGATACTTTATCCAGAGCGAGCATACATTCCTCAGCATGCCGTGTAGATTGTAATAAATGCCTGGGACTAAATGTAATTAAGAATACGTTTATCTGAAGTTCGAGCATTGCTTACCTCGTTCCCGGACAATGACTGCATATAGAAGAAATAAAAGAAGAGGGAGACATAGAAGATTACTGTTTCAGAGCATGTCAGCTATACAGTTCAGTGACATGCAACAAAATGAATCCTAGCATGTTCTTTACCCAATCTATGATATGAACACACCATCAGGCTCAGTCCCTAAACACTATGACAGATCACACATGAAACGGGTGGGTGAACGGATTCTGATTCACTGCGTTCAATGATGTATGGCAAAGCTTTTGAACTGAACTGTTTTATGGATGTGATGTTAGGGATCCAACTCTTTCTAACTGAAATCAAATACTCTAGAACTTAAAGGGGTTGTCTCATCTCGTTTCATAGGATGCATGAATGATATAATGCTGCTTTGCTCTGTCACTTCCTGGTCAAGCTGTCTGTATTTAGCATATGAGCTCTGTGCATTCAGACCTCTGCTAATTTAATACATCTCATGCTGTCAGGACCAGGGAAGCTTCTGAGTTTAAGTAAACAGCAGTAATTACTGTCTATTGTCTGATAGATCAGATAACAAACAAGCTCTCACTGTCCAGAGTTCTGTGCTAACAGGACCTGTGTGATGATGTCACTCCCTGCTATCAGATAGAACAAACAGCAGGGGGGAGAAGTACACAGGTCGGTCACTTGGGGAACCAGAGAGAGCACATAAGGTAATAAAATCACTTGTAGCTCCTTAACAAAAAAAAATTAACAATGCGATATACTTGGAAAACGTCTTCATTTAGTGATCTCAACATGTTGAAAGCTAATCTTTCTAGCGAGACAACCCCTTTAACCTTCAGTTAGGCTATACCAATAGTCCCCAAAGTGAGTTCTGTAGTGGGGGCTCTGAAGACTTGCACTTTCAGTAATGATAGCCACCTCTATATTTACAGAGGGTCTATAAAAACCAGTAAAATAACATAGAGGTGGGTGTGTTAAAGACTGACATTTATTATGCCAGTCTTTAGATACAATACGTTGCAGTAAGATGCAACAAATTTATTAATAGGCATCGAACTCTACAAAAAAGTTTGCATATTTGCTGAGGCTGTCCATGTTCCAGAACCTAAAAACACATTTTTGGTGTAAATTAAAGTAAATACGTTGGCACAGTAGTCCCAGCTATATATTAAAAAAAAAAACAAAAAAAACAGGAGTGCTGCAAAAATTCCTATGGTAAATGTTTGTGTATGTCAGACCCACAGTCGATAATCCAGACTACGGTGTTTTTTCCATGGCAATGGTACCATTTGGCAACATGCAAAGTGCAAACAAGACTGTGACAGACATTATAAGAAGGGTTAGGCCATGTCCCCACAGCACCGGTTTGCAGCCGGTTTTGCAAACAGTCTGAAAAACCGGCCGCAAACTTTTACACGGGTCGCTATGGAAAACCCGTGCAGCAGTCCCCACTGCATGGGTTTTCCAACCCAAAAAACATTGTACATGTTCATTCTTCCGTCCGGTTTTCGGACAGAATATGAACATGTCAATGGGAAAGGGGAGGCTAATCGTGGAGAAAAGCCGTCCCCCAGCGGCCGTGTGCACAGCACAAAAACCGGACAAATATCGGTCGGATAAACCTACCGGTATTTGTCCTGTGCCTTGGGGACGCGCCCTTAGGGGGCTGCAGTCTAAATTAATTTTGTCATCAAGTCTAGGGTCTGAATTAATTACGGGGCCCGAGGAGTGTTTTATTTGGCAACAGCTATATAAAACAGCTGTAAAAATATTTTCCCTTCTTTGATTTGTAATGATGTGTTGTCCAAAAACGTGACATGTCACTTGCCATTGTGGCCAATTGTAGCTCCCAGAAGTCACATCACTATGGATTGCACGACTGCTGGAGAAATGGTAAGATGTCAACTGTGGTGGCCTGTTCTAAAGGAGTTTGGGAACCACTGTGCTATATATGTAATGTATGGAAATTTATATATTTATATATTTATTTAATATATTATATTATATATTTTATATATATTATATATATATATTTATATATATATTTTATATGATTGAGCTGAAAATTAAATCCTTTTACGGGTGATCTCACATGCAGCTTTTTTTTTTTTAAAGCTCTAGGTTTTTAAGCTTTAAAAACATTTTTGGAAAACTGGAAGTTTTCGAGCTAAAATCGGGAGTAAATTCAGCAAGTAGTATAATAATTACTTTATTTTTCCTATTGCCTCTGAGTCCACTCCTTACATTATCTAAAAAAAAACCTGTAGTAGTAATGTAAAAAAAAAAATGCCTTGTGTGAAACCCCCCTAAGGGTCACGTCTTAAGTGCAAAGGCATTAATTTACAAGAGGGGGCTTAGACTAACAAAAATGAAAAAATCTAGTGTTAAGTAATGCTGAACTTTATCTTGACAATTAGAAGTATGTTCTAGCAATCTGCCTTCATACTTACGTGTTCCTTCTTCTGTGACCATTCCAAGGCCTTCTGCTTTGTTCTGTCTTTCAAATGCATTCAAGTCAAGAACACTGAACCAAAAACAAATATGATGAGAATAATCCTCGTATCAACCCACTGTATGTTTCGGAGGGATCTTTGTAACATTAGTGAAGACTATAGGGTTGACCTTGCTCTTGGTGAACCATGAAGTGTAAGAGCGTGGGCTTGAGAATGTTGTTGAGTCTTGTAATGTGATTCACGGTAACATGGTAAGTGATGCATTTCATGACCAAGAGAGTTTTATGATTTTCTTTTTTTACTTGGCAATTGACAATAGCAGCATTGTATTTCTCAAGGATAAAACATAAGTATCTATGGAGAAATCATTGAAAGTACTTACCTGCATGACATCATTAAGCCTGACAAGCTCTGGAAAAATCCAGCATCCTTTTTCTCCTTTAGGTAATCTAACATTTTCTGTAAAAAGCGTGATATTTGTTATTTTTATGATACACAGAACTATTAGTAAAAGAAGCTTCCTAAAATTTACACTTATCAATACAATTTTTTATTTTTATTTTATAACAGACTGTGAAAAAATGGCAATTGCTTACAGGAATAAAGAATAATTAAAATTACAAGTTTGGCCTCCTGCCAGGGTCACCTCTCTAGTATACTGTGTAATAAAGTACCAGATACCAAGATTAGACACATGAGCAGCCCATTCACTAAGCATTTTGCTCATCAAAAAAATAAGGAAAGACAGGATATTCATATTACCTGTTGTACAACAGTATTTCCACCATTCAGAATTGCTATTCCAAGCTTTAGCGTCTCTACAACCATGGGGCTCATTTCACCTGCATAGGGAATAAAGTACAATATTTTTGTGTAGGTGCTGTAATGGCCTTAAAGGGGTTGTCTCATCTCAAAGTTTCATAGGATGCATGAATGAAATAATGCTGCTTTGTTCTGTCCCTTCCTGGTCAAGCCGTCTGTAATTAGCATATGAGCTCTGTGTATTCAGACTTCTCTGTTTATCAGTCTAGATTAGCTAAATTACCTTCTCTGAGGTCCAGAGAAGCTTCTGAGCTAATGTAAACAGTAGAGTAATTAGTCTTTTGTCTGAAAGATCAGATAACACACAAGCTTTCACACTGCTTGCCACAACCTTTGTGATGACCTCACTCCCTGCTATCAGATAGTACAAGCAGCATGGGAGAATGAGTACACAGATAGGTCACTTGGTGAACAAGACAGAGCTCATAATAAAAATCACTTGTAGCTCCTTAACAAAAAAAGATTAACAACGCAATATATTTGGAAAACATCTTCATTTACTGTTCCCTACATGTTGAAAGCTATTCTTTGTAGTGAGACAACCCCTTTAAGGACTGCAACTGCAGCAGTGACAATATTTGTTGACCTATGTATGTCCATTCGGAGAATAAAATTGACACGATACATATATGTCTTACATATATGTAAATATCCAGTCCATGCAATAGACTATACCCTATCCGATCCTACGTTCAACACTGGTAACCTGAAGGCAGGTTAACACCCAGTGGTCCATAATCCTTAAATACCATATTATCTAAAGCAGATTCCACATCAGTGCAATGCATAAAATATAATGAAATCCCCACATATTTCTTATATAACAAAGAATCTGCATCATAAGCTTATAAATGAATATAATAAGGAAGGCAGCTGACAAAGAAACCCACCCACACATTCAGAAAGATTTATGTTTCCAGGGG
Organism: Phyllomedusa bahiana; assembly: GCA_025379985.1. Taxonomy (NCBI): domain Eukaryota; kingdom Metazoa; phylum Chordata; class Amphibia; order Anura; family Hylidae; genus Phyllomedusa; species Phyllomedusa bahiana. The sequence goes on from JAODAL010000785.1 coordinate 52,261, forward strand.
TATGTGACATCTAACGCCATCCCAGCCAACCACAAAATGAGTCTCCCATATTCAATTTTTTTTAACCTCCAGGGAGGCTTCCTCTGCAGCAACACACTCCTACAGTGTTATTCCATCAACGTTGTTAGGTGCCTCTGTTTTACTACATTGTGCCTACTATATGCAAGACACAAACCTTTTTCTTTATTTCAAACTTAGCTGAGAAAAGTAGTATAAAGTATAGGGATATAAACCACTGACGCAAGCGGTTATTGAACATTCACTGGTTTCAGGAAGGTTGCCGTAGTAGAATTTACTATGTGGAGGCATGTGTAACAGGACATTGTTAATTATTCCCCTAGCTCACAATTACTAGGGATTGCAATCCATCTGAGAATTTACTATATTGTTGCAAGACAGCCATAAAGGAGATACTGTGCTTATGATGAGCTTCCCACTTATCTGTTAGAAAATAAGGGGTCTACCTAGCAAATCAAGACAGGGGGCATGGGTTGCAAGAACTGTTTGCTGTCACTGAATAGGCAAAACTGCAGCTGGTATGAAAGGGAAGATGATGTAGGTGGTCTCACACAATCCTCCCTGTAGATCTGTTATGTCCTATTTTCTACATAACAAACAATAGGACACTGATCAGACAATTCTTTTTTGGTTTGATAAGCCTTCAAGATAGACGCTGATCAGGATTAAGAATAATTGGACCCGGCGCACATGTGAAGAAAAGCCCGAGTAAAGGCTTTTTGGTTTAAAAAAGTATTTATTCTTAAAAAGTGCAAGATGTTATTCTCGCCACCATTAAAAAAAAACATACAGATTAAAACTTGACGCGTTTCGCGCGTGTGCCCGGCTTCATCAGATAGTATACTTTGATGAAGCGCGGGCACACGCCCCAAAAAGCGTCAAGTTTTAATCTGTATGTTTTGTTTTTTATGGTGCGAGAATAACATCTTGCCTTTTTAAGAATAAATACTTTTTTTAAACCAAAAAAGCCTTTAGCTCGGGCTTTTCTTCGCACGTGCGCCGGGTCCATTTTTTCTTTTCCTGATCAGGTCTATCTTCCACCGAGCCACGGAGGGAGTTCTGGAGACTGCGGCTGCCGTATTAAGGGCTACGGAATATAAATAGCCCTGTATAAGTGTTATGAGTGTTGTGCCTCTAAACTAAAAGCGCAACACTTAAAAGGGGAGAACCAATTTTAACCATTTTATACACTGTTTTCCTGTAACAGTATAACACGATTGTGCGCCCCCTCTCTCTTTTCTGCATAAGCCTTCAAGATAAAGTCATAGTTTTCCTTATGTCATTTTTAAGATTCGGTGAGGATTACTTTTTCAGCATACAGTTAAAACCAGAAGTTTACATACACTATGTTAAAAGCCTCATCTGCGGGTTTTTGTCACTATCTGACATGAATTCAGAATAAACCTCACCCGTTTTAGGTCAATTAGGAAGCAAAATTATTTATATTTTCCAAATGCCAGAATAATGACAGATAAAAAGGATTTTTTTTAAGGCATTTTTTATTACTTTCTTAAATTAGAAGTATTAAACTTCTGGCTTCAACTGCATGTGTTGTGCAAGAGAAGTTCTTCTTTTCGGACACGGGACTCCTATGCAGAAATTTAACCCCTTACCGCCGGAGCCAGTTTTGGCCTCTCTGACAGAGTCCCATTTTTGAAATCTGTCATGTGTCACTTTATGTGAGAATAACTTTTTGACACTTTAACCTATCCATGTGATTCAGAGATTGTTTTCTCATGACACATTGTGCTTTAAGATAGTAAGAAATTTTGATCCAAAAAATGCTTGTTTATTTGTGAAAAATATCAAAAAATCGTGAAAAATTTGAAAAATTTACCAATTTGAAACTTCAAAAATTTCTGCATGTAAGACAGATAGTTATTCCACTCAAAATAGTTTATAACTAACATCTACCCTATGTCTGCGGTAGGTTGGCATCATTTTTTTAATTTTTTTTTCTTTTTTACGACATTAGGGGGCTTAGAAATTTAGCAGTAATTTTCAAATTTTGAACAAATTTTGCAATATAAATTTTTTAGAGAACCAGTCCAGTTCTAACGTGTTTTGATTGGCCTGTATGTTAGATACCCACATAAATGACCTCATCTAAGAAACTACACCTCTTAAAGTATTCAAAACCACATTTAGGAAGTTTAATTAACCCATTAGGTGTTTCACAGGAATTAAAGCAAAGTGGAAGTGAAATTTCAAAATTTCACTTATTTTGCAGAGTTTCAATTTTTATACATTGTTCACAAGAATACGGTAAATGTGATCAGGGAAATACAACTTAACATTGATTCCCCAGATTCTGCCATTTTCAGAGATATCCCATATGTGGCCCTAGTGCATTATTTGGCTCAACCACAAGCCCCAGAATAGGAAGAGCACCTACTGGACTCTGGGGTCTCATTTTCATTACCATTTTATTTAGGGGCCATTTAAGGTTTGCGGCCACCCTAAGGTGCTAAACTTAATAAACTCCCCTAAAAATACCCCATATTGGAAACCACACCCCTTAAGGAATATATCCAGGGGTGTAGTGAGCATATTGACCCCACCGGTGTGTAAAAAAATTTTTTTGTGTTCGGCTTTCAAAAAAAAAAAAATTATTTTTTTCCAATAATCTCAAATTTTAGCTGAAAATGTTTCATTTTTACAAGGAATCCTTGTAAAAAAAAAGCACCCAAAACCTTGTTACGCAATCTCTTCCAAGTACGGCAATACCCTACATGTGTGTGTAATCAGCTGTTAGTGCTCATGGCAGGGGGAATAAGGGAGGGAGCGCTATTTGGCTTTAGGAGCGAAGATTTTGGTGTGTCCAAGTCTCATATACAAAGACCCCAAAGTACCAGAACAGGTGAAACCTTCCAGAAGTCACCCCATTTTGTATTCAGCACGCCTCATAGAACTCATCTAGGGGTGTACTGTGCATTTTGGGTTCACAGGTGTTACAAAGCATTGGGCTATGAAAATGAGGGGAAAACGAAAATCCGCCATTGTTTTTTGGGATTCAATAATACAGCGATCGCCATGCAGTATAAATGATAGGATATCTTTACTATGGGGGTCGGTACAATTGCAATGTTATATATTTTATATATATTTTTTTTTTATGTTTTATTACTTTTACACAATAGAAATAGGTCTATAAAAAAATTGCGTTTTTATGTTGTTCTGTTCTGATAGCCATAACGTTTTCAGTTTTCTGTATACGGAGCTGATTCTGGGCTTGTTTTTTGTGGGATGAGTTGACGTTTTTATTAGTACCATTATGGGGGGCATATGCCACTTTGATCACTTTTTATTAAGGTTTTTGTGAGGCATTTTTAACTTAATACAGCATTCAGGGTAGTGTTTTTTATTTTTATTTTTTAACAGCGTTCACCGTGCAGTATAACTGACATACTAGCATTACTCAGCAGGTTGATACGATTACAGCGATACCCAATTTGTATATTTTTTTATGTTTTACTGCTTTTACACAATAAAAACACATTTATTCAAAAAGGAAAACACGTTTTTGCATCGCCATAGTCTGAGAGCCATAACTTTTTTATTTTTCTACTGTGTAGTGGCTTGTTTTTTGCGGGAAGAGTTGACGTTTTTATTGGTATAATTTTTTGGGGGACAAAACTTTTTGATCAGTTTTAAATCCGTTTTTTGGAAGGCAGGGTGAAGAAAATACTGCAATCCTAGTAGTGTTTTTTATTTTTATTTTTAACAGCGCTCATCGTGCAGTATCCATGACAAGTTAGCTTTACTCTCTGGGTCGATATGATTACGGCGATACCCTATTTATATAGTTTTTTAAATTTTGAAACACTTTAAAAAAAAAAAAAAAGTGTTTTTATTGTGTTAAATAATATTTATGCATCGCTGTCTTCTGAGTGCCATAAATTTTTTATTTTTCCGTTTAATGAGACGTGTATTGACTTTTTTTGCGGGATGAACTGATATTTTAATTTGTAGATCTTTGGCGTCTATATGAGTTTTTGATCGCTTTTTATTCCATTTTATGTGCTGCAGGATGTACAAAAATCGCAATTCTGTGCCTTGTTTTGTTTTGTTTTTTACGGCGTTCACCGTACTGGCTAATTAACGTGACACATTTATAGGGTGAGTCGTTACGCACACGTAGATACCAAATATGGGTACTTTATTTATTTTTGATCTTTTTTGGGGCGATTGGCGTTTGTAAAGGGGAAAAGGGCGGTGTATGTGTTTTTATTTTATTTTTTGTGTTTTACTTTTTTACACTTTTGACATTTATTTTTACCTTTTTTCACTTTTTTCACTTTTTCTTCTAACAGCAATCATCAGAGTGTTGTAAGAAGGCAGGCCAGTGCACAGTACTCGTACTGTGTAGTGGTCGCCATGACAACGCCTGTCACCATGCCCACAATGCATTGCGAGCATGGTGATGTCACAGATGACCCCGGGAAGTGCCGTTCACTTCCCGAGGGCATCAGAGAGGAGATCGGTGCCGCACTACGGGAGCAGGCAGGAGGAGCTCACTCCTGCTGCCTGCGGCTTTATTATCGCAGCCATGACAGGCTGCGGTAATGAAGCGGTAATCACCCGCGGCCGGAGCCCACTCCGTCCGGCGGTGATACGGCATGCGGCCAGCGGTAATTTACCGCTGGTCCCATGCTGCGATCGTGCGTGGCTCGCCCGCAAGCCCGCGCGATCGCCAGGGCGTATGGATACGTCCATTTGCGGGAAGTCACTTCCCGCTAGGGCGTATGCATACGCCCTATGTCGGGAAGGGGTTAAAGAAAGGGACTTAAAAGATAGCAGCTGGGTGCCTGCAGCCACCACTAATGGGACCTTAGTGCATACTGTGGTATTACGAAGTTTAAAGGGTTTTTGCCACAATCTCATTTCATACCTCCTGCATCCAGCTTTTCAGCTCTGTGTGCTCAGAAGGGGGTGTGAGTGATTTGTTTGAATTGCCTATCGTGTGACCCAGCAGGATGACATCACCAGGCCTTTCCTCTCTGTAGTCAAAGAAAGCTCTGTTTATGTAAAGCATTGTGAGTAGATGAGAGGTAAAGTTTTTGCCTCCAGGCACAAGGGTCCTAGATTCAAATCCCTGCAGGAACCAAACCTGTGGGTTTTTTTTTCTCTTTATCAATGCACAGACCTCATTGAGGCTTCTTTTTATTTATTTGCACTGGTTGACTAATTACTAAGGAGTACAGAAGACAGGAGTAGAATGACAGCACCTGGGGTTTGAACACTCAGTAGCTGTCTGAGAGGAGAGGTGATGTCTGAGCATGTGCGACCGGGACTGAGGAGCTCTCAGCCCTGGTCGTATCCCCTGGAGACGCGCTCTAAACAATGGATCACTAAGGGAGCAGCTAAAACAAAAACGGTGCAGAATTTTTAATAATAATGAATGGTGAAAATATTTGATATTTCATTTGCAAGCTTCCCACGTCAATTTTACTTCGTGGCAAAACCCCTTTAATGTACGAACAGTACACAGCAAGGTCATAAGCTCCATCTAATGGCGCCTGCAGCCAGCTAGCATGTTATCTTTTACTGCTAAGTATTTGCAGGGGATTTGGAGGTCTATACAAAAAAACTGAAAGTAAACAAATAACAAATAACACTGTCGGGGGCAGTTCAGAACAGAAGAGTAAACGACAAAGAAGTATTTCTACCTTTACTTGCACTGATCATCTGTAAAACCATCTCAGCGGCCCCCCTTTCATGTAGACGGGCCTGTTGATACAAGGTCTTTTGTTTTTCCATTTCTTTTTCCTGTGAACAGAGAAATGAGAAGTTGATTTGTTTTCTATGATATTTTAAAATACCATCAAAAACCTAAGGAAAATATGGCAGAGAAGAAAATGAAAGTATCTGCTGGAGTCCGGGCAGCAACAGTGATGAAGCATTACTGCAATTATCCTAGAGGAGTCATCACATCATTTTTAAACATTGCAGAACATTTACAATTGGACAGTAATGGACAGGATGGAAAACGGAACAAATATCTTACTTCAAATGTCTTCTCTTTTTCCTCGTCTTCTTCTTCATTTTGGCAGCTCTGTAATTAGGAACGGTAGAGTGTGAACATTGTCTACAGCATAGGATGAAGTCATTGGCTGAAAGGTAGAACTTTAAGGGTCCGTCTACATGACAAGCATTTTCAGTCGGATTTTTAAGAGGATTCGGATTTTAAAAACCATAAAAATTTTATTGTAAAAGCATCCCCCTAGACTTCAATTTAAAGGGGTTGTCTCATCGTAAAGTTTCATAGCATGCATGAATGAAATAATGCTGCTTTGCTCTGTCACTTCCTGGTCAAGCTGTCTGTAATTAGCATATGAGCTCCGTGTATTCAGACCTCTGCTAATTAGATAAATCTCATGCTGTCAGGACCAGGGAAGCTTCTGAGTTTATGTATACAGCAGTAATTACTGTCTTTTGCCTGCAAGATCAGATAACACACAAGCTCTCACACTGCTGTGTGATGGCTGCACTCCCTGCTATCAAATAGAACAAACAGCAGGGGGGAGAAGAAGTACACAGGTCGGTCTCTTGGGGAACCAGAGCGAGCACAGAAGGTGATAAAATCACTTGTAGCTCCTTAACAAAAAATTTGGAAAATGTCTTCATTTAGTGATCCCAACATGTTGAAAGCTAATCTTTGTAGTGAGACAACCCCTTTAAAACCTGAGCTGTAGTCCACACGACACAGATTTTGACGTTGGATTTCAAACCCACTGTTTTTACAAAAAATTTGGTAGGTTAATTCTTTCCGCTGTATTGTAGTAAAAAATCTGTCAGATCCGCATCCAAAACTGTATAGAAATGAATGGGACTAGTTTTCGAACTGTAAATTAGGTAAAAAAAAAAAAAAAAACTACCTAAGATCCACATTGTGTCACAATACTCGTTGGACAATGCGGTTTTCCCATTCAGAGTCCGACAATCATTTTGACACTTGCCATGTGGGCGCAGCGGTAAACTGATTTTACACTGGTGACAAGGTTTATACTATAACATTATCCTCCAGTATCTAGATAATATATATAGCTATCTGTAAATTGTATCAAGATGGTGCTTGGTCATTGAATATGCTGAAAAGACAGGTGTCAAAAAAATAGTACCAATATACACTCCCATGTCTAACAGGCTTGGAGACGGTTTGGTATAACTTATGTATATTACACAGACGGATTCATAAAGTGATCAACATTTTTATGTTGTCTTCATCCAAGAAAAAGCAAATATAAATCCTAGTGAGGTACAGAGGTGCTGTGTTCAAGTGTGTAGCAGAATTTGGCAATCCTTACACTTAAAAGGGTTGTCTCACTTCATTGTTTCATCTTACCTCAGTCCTGTTTTCTTGGTTTCATTTTGAATTTAGGGGCATGTTTACTGGCTTCTACTAGGCTGCAGTAGAAGCCAGGTCTGTAGCTATAGCAACCAGTGCTGGCAGCCTATCAGGAGAGATTGAACAGGTCTGTAGCTATAGTGACCTGAGGAGCTGATGCAGCCCATACAAGAGGGGATATCTAGGAATAGGTAGGACACTGTTAATGGACACATATTACAAAGTGACTTGTTTTTACAAGATCCTTAAAGGGGTTTTGCCACAATCTCATTTCATACCTCCTGCATCCAGCTTTTCAGCTCTGTGTGCTCAGAAGGAGGCGTGTGTGATGTGTTTGAACAGCCTATCATGTGACCCAGCAGGATGACATCACCAGGCCTTTCCTCTCTGTAGTCAAAGAAAGGTCTGTTTATGTAAAGCATTGTGAGTAGCTGAGAGGTAAAGTTTTTGCCTCCAGGCATAAGGGTCCTAGGTTCAAATCCCTGCAGGAACCAAACCTGTGGATTTTTTTTTCTCTTTATCAATGCACATACCTCATTGAGGTTTCTTTTTTATTTATTTGCACTGTTTGACTAATTACTAAGGAGTACAGAGGACGGGAGATGAATGACAGCACCTGGGGATTGAACACTCAGTAACTGCCTGAGAAGAGAAGTGATGTCTGAGCATGTGTGACCAGGACTGAGGAGCTCTCAGCCCAGGTCGTGTCCCCTGGAGACGAGCTGTAAACAATGGATCACTAAAGGAGCAGCTAAAATAAAAACTGTGCAGAATTTTTAATAATAATGAATGGTGAAAATGTTTGTTATTTCATTTGCGAGCTTCCCACGTCAATTTTACATCATGACAAAACTCCTTTAACATAAAAATCCTTGTAGTGAGACAACCCCTTTAAGTATTTTGCTCAAATCAGTAGCTTAACATAGGACTGTCAGTAAACCTACTGATACACAAATACCCTAGCTCACCTTTCTGATACACCTGTCTGTACAACAACAAGTTTTACAGTGCAGTTACAAGTGGTTGTGCACAAGATTAATTGAAGCATTGACCCATAGAATGGCTCTAGAGTGCCAGAAGGTCAATGCTACAGCTAATTATGGACATTACACTTGTTTAGGTGACATTTATACATGATGCAATTCTGTGACATTGTTTACAACTATTTGTAATGCATGTTGGGTGCGATTTGAGTAATGATAAACTGTATTAAAAAAAGGTTCCTATTGAGTGATATTTGCATTCATTATATCACTGCTAGTGTAGATTTTTTGCTATGATTCACGGAAAAAAAAGACAGCACCAATATGTTCAAGCCCTCCCGAGGAGACACTATTCGCAATTTAATACATGCACTGCGCCTGCCAATCCCAAGAAGTGTCAGTCAAATTACAAAACACTGTTAAATGTCATATCTGTGATTTCCATAAGACTGCAGGGTTGCATAATGAAAAGAAAACATATCATAGTCCATCAACTGTGCTACATCTGTATGTTATCTCTTTTACAGCACATTTACATGGCTGTGTTTGACAAAAGTAGGAGCAGATACCATCTGAAAAAAACTAAAATATGGGCATTTAGATATATAAAGAAATACCTCTTTAGCTCAAAATCCAAACCAGAAGAGCATGCTTTAGATATAGGCAGTGCGATGACTGAGGCATGTACCTCAGGTGCTGGGTAGCAGGGTTGCAACACCCAGTCACTCTGCTTTGACTAGTGTATTTAGACATGGAACCGAATCTTAAAGCTTTTTTGTAGTTTAATAAAATTACAGGGAGTCCTCGACTTGCACTGTTCTGACTTACACCCGTCCCCTAGTTACAAACGGAGACTTATGGCGCATGCTGGCATTTGCAGTTCCAGGTTCCACAGCAGATAGTAGCTGTGGAACGACAAGTTCCAGCATGCCACTACAGCACATGAAGTGAAAAATTAGGTGAAATCTTCTTAACAGGGGCACAGACAGCAAAACAAACGTAAAAACCCTTCCCTGCACTATCCAAAGCTAAAAAAATACATTTTGTGCTGGAGTTACATTTACTGAATACACCTGATCTGAATTACATACAAATTCAACTTAAGAACAAACCTACAGTCCCTATCCCGTTCTCAACCCGGGGACTGCCTGGATAGGGAAATAAGGCCCGAGTGGGCAAAGATAGAAGACAAAATGTGTTATTTACCTTCTGGTCCCCTGTCGTTGAGGCTCTGAACCTCTCTTGGATCCACTCATCTTCAATTCTAGGTTCTCATCCTGATACACAGGAAAGGATTCACTCATATTGAGTGAATGGTGCGCAAGCCTCTCCTGTGTGTCAGGACAAGGACCTGGAGGTGAAGGGCAGTGGATCCCGAGGAAGCTTTGCAGCTGCTTTAGTGGGGAACCAAGAGGTAAGTATTTCTACTTCTATTTTTTCCTTCCCTGACCCTATTTTAATATGGTTTTCTTAAACTGGACAATTCCTTTAGAAGAAAGCCTAGCCATGGCGCTGTTGGCAGGTGCATCTGATTCTTAAAGGGATTGTCTCATCTCAAAGTTTCATAGGATGCATGAATGAAATAATGCTGCTTGGCTCTGTCACTTCCTGGTCAAGCTGTCTGTAATTAGCATATGAGCTCCATGTATTTAGACTTCTCTGTTTCAGTCTAGATTAGCTAAATTAACTTTTTTGAGGTCCAGAGAAGCTTCTCAGCTAATGTAATCAGTAGAGAATTATTATTATTTTATTATTATTATTTATTTTAGAGCGCCCTTGATTCCAGAGCGCTGTACATTTGAGGCGGGTACATAAATAACATTGGTCAAACAATTACAGAGTGACAATAAGTGACTAACAACTAGTACAGAGGGAGAGAGGGCCCTGCCCATGAGGGCTTACAATCTACAGAGAAGGAGGGAAGAGACAGAAGGTGAGGGGCAGGAGCAGTGCAACACTGTTAAGGTTGGTCATAGGCAATCCTGAAGAGGTAGGTTTTCAGGTTATGTTTGAGGCTAGTGAGAGAGGGGGAGAGTCTGAGGTGTTGAGGCAGTGAGTTCCAGAGTGTGGGGGAAGCACGGGAGAAGTCTTGGAGACGGTTATGTGAGGAGGTGATAAGAGGAGAGCAGAGAAGAAGGTCCTGTGAGGAGTGGAGGTTGCGTGAGGGGAGGTATCTAGAGATTAAGGCAGATACGTATGGAGGGGAGAGGTTATGGAGAGCCTTGTAGGTCAAGGTTGCTAGCTTGAACTGGATTCGCTGGGCAATGGGGAGCCAGTGAAGGGATTGGCAGAGGGGAGAGGCAGGGGAGTAGCGAGGAGAGAGGTGAATCAGATGGGCAGCAGAGTTAAGGATGGTTTGGAAGGGAGCGAGAGGGATAGATGGGAGGCCACAGAGAAGGATGTTGCAGTAGTCTAGGCGTGAGATGACGAGGGCGTGGACAAGCATTTTTGCATTTAGTCTTTTGTCTGAAAGATCAGATAAAAACAAGCTCTCACTGTCTGGAGTTCTGTGCTCACTGTGTAATGAGGTCACTCCTTGCTATCAGATAGAACAAACAGCAGGGGATAAAGAGTACAGCGTTCGGTCACTAGGGGAACCAGAGAGAGCTCAGAAGGTGATAAAATCACTTGTAGCTCCTTAACAACAAAAGATGAACAACGCAATATATTTGGAAAACGTCTTCATTTAGTGTTCCCTACATTTTCAAAGCTATTCTTTGTAGCGAGACAACCCCTTTAATTACTGTTTTTTGCTGCACATTTCCAAGCTAATCATCTGCAGGTCAGGTTCTTTGGGGGTCAGGTCAACTGTGAGGATGCGTAGATTTAATTTGTAGGTTAATTCGCTCAGTATGTTTTATGTTAATCCACATACATTAACTTCTTTGTCTATATAAATCATCTACTGGGAATTTGCTTCCATCATTTTACTTATATTATTTTCTTTATACTGAATAACAACTCTCCAGCCACTGTATCGTCTTGATTTGTCATGTTGGTGTGAAATGTCTATCTCAGTATTTCAGTATTTCGCAGAACCATGTGTCTCCCACCTGTGCTTAAGAAATCCTTGGAGTATTTAAGTTTCTATCTCTGAAAAACCAAACTGCTTGCTTGAAAGCTGCATAATAACGCTGACATCTTTCAATCTAAACATCCACAGTGTTCTTTATCAGCAAATTACCAGTGAAGCAAAGCATTGTTTCAGTAATACACTTTATTTTCGAACAGACAAAATGGTAGCCTGTTAGGAGAAGATAAAAAAAAAAAAAAAAAAATGCCCAAAGAGAAAGACATTCCTCGTTTTTTCAATCACAATAATGATGAAAACAGCAATCAATGTAGTAAATAAACACTGACCACAAAACATTACAAGCTCGGATAAGCTAAGCTTAAAGCGGCTTAACTCTAGTGCGGGTGTTCAAATGTAATCCAATCAGATGTAGACAAAACGCCAAGACAAACGGCCTTAAAATGTCGGCCTCTTTTATTGTGGTCACAAAATCACATAGAGGTACATTGTGACCACATGCTTATCAAATTACACAGGGCTTAGCTTATCCTACCCGAAATTTTCAAAACCACTTCAGTGCTTATGATGTTTGATGATTTCATCAGCAGGCAAAAAAAAAAGTGTTCCTTGTGGTGCCATGGTGCCAGATCTGAGTAAAAAATTATGACCTCCATGTCAGAGCCATCTTTTCCATTGGGCACACTAGGCAGTTGCCCGGGGGCCCCACAAGTATAGGGGCCCCAAGTGGTGTTTGTATGTCACAGGAATACAAGAAGCATACCCTGGATCCCTTGGTTGGTTTTGATTATTTAACTGTTTGTGTGTTTTTAGGATGTGCAAACAATTAAAAACCATAGTGGAGGGCCTTGGTTGGCCATCACAGAAGAATTGGTTGTTTGGTGACACCTAAGAGATGCGGATTCTATATGTACCCTCTTAATCAACTCCTGTGAGACATGTCTCAGAATCTCTAGGAGGCATGAATGTTTCTCTTATTACTGTAACTTTTATCTTTAGCATATTCATGCTCTTTACATGTTCTTCTTATTATACATTTAGTTGGCTTTATGACCTAATAAACATATTTTCAAAAAAAAAAAAAAAACATAGTGGAGAAGGGAGCCAAGGGCTCCCTGCCCAATCAAATAGTCTTGTAGGCTGCAGGTTGCCAGTGTCCAGACATAAGTGGAGTGATAATATGGGTGTGCCTGAGGGGGGCTCGAGGCATGGCCATCTATTTGGGCAGAGCCCACTGCAGTGCTGTGCCCAGGAGCCCATAATTCTGTTAAGAAGGCTCTGCTCCATGTAGGTGGATGTTTCTCAAATCCAGACCTCAAGGAAGCCAGCAGAAGGATTGTCTTAAAGGAAACCTGTCACATAGGTTGTGCCACCCTTGCTGACGGCAGCAGAAGCCAGTGTCAGACCTGCTGTTTCCAGCGCTGTGTCCCTTATTCTGTAAGATGCAGCAGTTTTAGAGCATTTACCCCTCAAATCTTATTCATGAGCAGGTGTTAGCCCCGCCTACCAAAGGCTAGCTCCGCCCACTGACAGTTATTCACATGTTTCTACCTATTCAAAGTAATAGGTTTATCAGTTGAGGTGGGCGGGGCTAGCCTCAGGTGGGCGGGGTTTGAAAAAAACTGACACTCTGAAGGACTCTTCGAATGACTCTTCTGGCTGAAAAATGCAGATTTGAGCATTAAATGCTCTAAAACTGCTGCATCTTACAGAATAAGGGACACAGCGCTGGAAACAGCAGGTCTGACACTAGCCTGTGCTGCCCTCAGCAAGGTGGGCAAAAACTGTGACAGGTTCTCTTTAACTTGTATTGTTGTCCAAGATGTTTTCATTATGGGAAATCCTCAAACATGACCTGTTGGGGTTCACGGAGGGGTGGATTTGAGAAACAGCTTTAACATAATTCAGTTTTGGAGGCATTTCAGTATAAAGGAATACTGCTTGAAATAAAATATGGTATGGCTTTCATTTATACTTTTTTTTCTGCTTAGAAAACACATCCAAAACTGTACTGCGTGAATTAGACCTTAGATGTACGATATGTCTTTTTTCTTTTTATAACGTTATTAACTTCCTCGGTGGGGCATTGTAGAGACACACGGCAGCCATTACAGGTATATGAGATTGGGTTAGAGTGTTCATGGTTTCTATGGATTAATAGTTTAAAGGGGTTGTCTCACTACATTGATTCTTCTCACCTCAGTCCTGTTCTCTTGGTTTCACTTTAATTCAGGGGCATGTTTACTGGTTTCTACTAGACTGAGGTAGGAGCCAGGTCTGTAGCTATCGCAACCAGTGCTGGCAGCCTATCGAGAGATCAAACAGACTGTAGCTATGCAACCTGCGGAGTATCAGGAGTTGGACAGTCTGTAGCTAAAGCAACCAGTGCTGGCAGCCTATCAGGAGAGATGGAACAGGTCTGTAGCTATCGCAACCAGTGCTGGCAGCCTATCAGGAGAGATCAAACAGGTCTGTAGCTATAGCGATCAGTGCTGGCAGCCTATCAGGAGAGATCAAACAGGTCTGTGCTTACAACCAGTGCTGCAGCCTCGGAGGATGGAACAGGTCTGTGCTTTAGCGTCTGCGGCAGCCTATCAGGAGAGATCAAACAGGTCTGTAGCTATAGCGAGCAGTGCTGGCAGCCTATCAGGAGAGATGAAACAGGTCTGTAGCCATCGCAACCAGTGCTGGCAGCCTATCAGGATAGATCAAACAGGTCTGTAGCTATAGCAACCAGTGCTGGCAGCCTATCAGGATAGATCAAACAGGTCTGTAGCTATAGCGACCTGAGGAGCTGATGTATCCCATACAAGAGGGGATATCTAGGAATAGGTAGGACACTGTTAATGGACACATATTGCAAAGTGACTTGTTTTTGCAAAATCCTTAACATAAAAAACAGCAATCCCTGTAGTGAGACAACCCCTTTAACATATGTGTTTGGGATGTGTATTTTGTGTCACTTAGTTTAGATTACCTTATTACAGTCACCCCCACACTATTGAACGTGGTTTGATAAGTGGATATCATGAACAGTCTCAATATAATATTACGTTTTGTTTTATTTGAATGAAATCTGCACCCATCCATATCTGTTTTATTGGCTTCTGTGTAACCCTGTTCAGTTACTAATTGGTGTGTTTTTAAATATTTTCACTTTTTATTTAATATTTAATAAAGGTAAATCTTTTTAGTCAGTAGTTGCTTTGTGTAGTGATTTCTGATAGTTATACTGACCTAATTATTGAGAAATTGTGGTATGTCTAATCGTAGAGAGTTACTTCTTTTAGTCCAGGCCTCTGTGGTGACGTACTGTACCCCAACATCTGGTGCACCGCTCTTGGAATAAGTTAATCATCTGTCCCATATTTGTATTGACCATGCATATAAATGTCAATAAGAACTTCTAAAGCACAGGTGTCAAACTGCGGCCCTCCAGCTGTTGGGAAACTACAACTCCCATCATGCATTTATATAATCTCTAACAGTGGGCATGATGGGAGTTGTAGTTTCTCAACAGCTGGAGGGCCGCAGTTTGACACCCCTGTTCTAAAGCATAATTAGACAAGCTAAAGTCCAATTTAACTAATCCTAGCTGCAAATGAGATGTCAGATTCCTTATACTGATCTAGATGCATCCTCTCCAGATCTCCTAGTTCTTTTTTACACAGTGCTGTCCAAAATTGTTCTCCATATTCAAGATGCTGCTTCTCTCTTTTTGTACACTCTAAAATCCTATTTTCTTGTGCAGCTACTGCTTGCCTTATCTCCAGCCACCTAACATTTAATGTATACAGCTATTCTATAACTGCAGCCTAGGTATACTACAGGTTTTATGATTAATATGTTGTATGCTCTGGCTGTGCAGAATTCAACATAATTTTGTACCATCAGCAAAATTTTACATCTATAATATTCATAAAAACTAAAGTACTGGGCATGGTACTGAGCCTCTGGCTTTGCTAACTTGATTCTATTGAGGCCTTTTTCTCTTCTGTCCAGGTTTTTAACCCTAGTCCCTACATATAATTATTATTGACAGGCTTTTTTGCACAATAACTCGCAGCATTGATTGCAGCAAGATGCATTTGTGGTGGTCTCCTGGAGTTGTTAAAGGGGTTTTCTCAGCATGCTGTTTCACTGACTCAGAAGCAGTTTTGCACTCACTCTGTCTCCCCAGGCTGTGGGTGGTTCTACAGCAGTGATTAGCATATATTCATTTCCAGCATTACTCTGACAGTGCAGGAGATTGTTATCTCTAACAAGATTCGAGATAAATGGATGCTTTTTAGTCCTCATCAACACATGTACCTTTTATTTACTGCAGCTAATCTTGTTAAAGGGGTTTTGCCAGGACGTGCCTTATCTGCTAAGAAGCAATTGTAAAAAAGCCACGCTGAGCTGAGAGAGCTAGAGACACAGCCAGAGCACAGAGCCATGCATAAGGGATCATGTGAAATATTTACTCAAATAATTAAACTACAACTAGTGGATTCTGTAAACAAAAGACAACACCTTTTCTCCACAGCAGCTTGAAAGCTTCTTCATGTTCTCTGTCATCAGATAAAGCAGGGATCTACTCAGATAATCACACTACAACTAGTGGATTCTGTATACAAAACACAACATATTTCTACCCGGTGCCTTGAAAGCTTCTTCAGCTCCCTTTCATCAGATAAGAAGTGTGATCTGTGCAAGCCTGGCCAGCAGCTCTGGTAAGGTCGTATCTAATAGAAGCTTTTAAGTAACTAAGGGCAGGTAAGGCAGCCTGTAGCTCTCTCAGGCTGAAATTTTTGTAATCACATATATTTAGAAAAGTGATTAAATACCCATTTTGGAGGATCCCACAACATTACATTGTGGCAAAACCCCTTTAAATCTCATTAGTTCACACAGAGCTTAGTCCCATCAGTCCACCAGTGGGATGACTTCACTTCCTGCTCTCTGCTCTGTCAGCTAATCAGATAACAGATGCCCATTTGGTAAGCAGGATACCATAGAAACCTGTGTGCACTCTGAGAGCTGATAAATGGTTTCTCATGTCATGACTAAAGTAAAATCTATTGACCAATGTCTTAATTTAACTGTCCCTTTATGTTGAAAGCTAATCTTTGTAGTGGGAAGAACCCTTTAAGTCTCTGCATGATCTTCAGATGAATAAATTCGTATGAGGCAAATGCTGTAAAATTGGTTACTGATAATGGTATTTTGAATCATGTAGGGGAAAAAAAAGCAACTGCATAACTCTGTTAAAATATCAAAAAAGTTATTTTTATTTTGAAGGGTTAAAATATCTATGTAAAACTTTCGAAAGATTTTGGGCAAGTTAAACATTTCATTTTGTTAACTAAAGCTTATTCAATTGATGCAACTTTAAATTGTGGATACTTCTCTCCAAAAACACATTACAGCTAATGCTTTCCATGCAAGTCAAGCTGATTGATCTATTAGCTTGTTTCCCACAGCTTTATGCAGCCAGATGGCATCTAGGGGCAGTGAAGAGGATCAGACATGTCCAGTGCTCATCCAGCTATGCCCTATAATTGCCTGTAGATCCTAAGGTGCTCTGCAGCTTCAGGAAGGCTGTAAAAGCAAATGTGCTACACTGCCAGTTTACATCATTTGGCTTCCTTGTCATTCTGTACCTCAAGGGTCTTCTCTATGGCTCACTGGACGTTCTCCAGCAGCAAATGCCAAGTTTAATAAGCCTTCTGAGCGGTGTCTTGGTGCATGCACTGACATATACTCTGATCTCTCTACTTAAATCATCTGTGTAGCAAAAGTGGCAACTCCCGAGTCTCAAAGGCACCGTCTTTAACACTATGATACAGAACAGTCCCTTGTGATATACATACTGTGTGATCTCATATCATTATAACGTGTGTAATGAAAAATCACTAAGACTGTCTTTCCTAAATCCCACACTGGGATTTGTGGGTACATTTTCTCTAAGGTTTTTAGGTGATGATTCATTTCTCTAGCTAATATCATGCAGTGGATCCAAATTATATAAACTCCAGGGACTTTCCTTGTCACTGTTGTCTGAAGGCACGCACTTACCATGAATAGCAACCGAAGTTAAAGAGAACCTGTCACAGTTTTTGCCCCCTTGCTGAGGACAGAACAAGCTAGTGTCAGACCTGCTGTTCCCAGCACTGTGCCCCTTATTCTGTAAGATGAAGCAGTTTTAGAACATTTAATGCTCAAATCATATTCATGAGCAGGTGTTAGCTCCACCTACCAAAGGCTAGCTCCGCCCACTGACAGTTATTCACATGTTTCTACCTATTCCAAGTAGTAGGTTTGTCAGTTGAGGTGGGCGGGGCTAGCCTCCGATTGGCCGGGTTTGGAAAAAAACTGACTCTTTGAAGGACTCTTTGAATGACTCTTCTGGCTGAAAACTGCAGATTTGACAGAATAAGGGACACAGCGCTGGAAACAGCAGGTCTGACACTACCTTGTTCTGTCCTCAGCAAGGGGGCATCACCTATGTGACAGGTTCTCTTTAATTCAAAATAGATCTGAGCAAATTTCGACTGGTCAGGGATTCAAGTCTCATGACTGTAACATATGTGCTAGGTCTTGTGTGTAAGACTATTAGTAGTCAGGACGCCAACACAGAAAGCATCAACACTTTCATGAATTTTAATTTTCTGTGGTGATAGAATATAACATTATTGTCACAAAGCACACCATGGTAACCGCTCTGGACCGTGGCTGCGCTTTTGCCTACATTCCTGTACTCACCTCTTCTCGCTCCTGCTCCACTCGCAGTCACTGGCTGGCACACGCAGCAACTCTCATGGATGTAATGTGTCACACTGCACCTTGTCACTGGGTTGGTGTGTTTTTGCGTTATTCCTGTTGTGTTTCCTGGATTTGACCTGTGCTACGTTCCTGATTATTCTCTGCCTGATGCCAGCCCCAACCTTACCGCAAGTGACCTGATCACATTCTGTTTGCTGCCTGCCCTTACCTCCTGTCCACAGACGTCTCAAGCCTGCTCCTACTGGACCATATCTGCACCTTAGCTGTCACCGCGAGTGGTCACATCAGGGGTAGCGACCTGGGAGTCCCCCACAGAAAAGTCCAATTGGCTTTGCAGCAGGCCCTGGTGAATATCAGAAGGACTCCCTGACATGGTTCATATCCATCTCTCTTGGTGACCCGGAGGATCCACTACTTCAACCCGTTAAAGTACACAGTGGTCATGGATCCCACCAATCCAGTAGCTTGCGACTGTAGTGACCCACCAAGGCCAGCATCAAGAACAGCTGTTTGAGATGTTACAAGACATAGTTCCTGCCTTCCCCTTCTTTGTGGTTCATGGGTGAAATCCGCACCCTCCTCTCCCCCTGCCTTCTGCCTATGATGTTCCGACTGTGGATCCACAGGTTCAAGAGATTTTCTGTATCTGGCAGGATACCCATCAGCCTCTTCTCCAAGCATCCTCCCGGTCGAAGATACAGGTGGATAAAAAGCAAAGACATCCTTCTGTATTCCATCCTCGTGATAAGGTGTGGTTGTCTGCCAAGCACGTTCGCCTCAAAATCCCTAGCCTCAAACTTGTCCCTCCCTTTCTGGGGCCCTTCTCGGTTCTTCGTTATATCAGCCCTGTGTGCTACAAACGTCGCCTGAGAACATCAACGCCCCTGACCTCATCAACAGATTACACCAACAGCAGACCGAAGAAGAGAAGGCTTAGGAGGTGGGTTACTGTCACAAAACGCTCCACGGTCCCCACCTCGGACTATGGTAGTTTTTGTGCCTCCATTCTCTGGTGACTGTACTCACCTCTTCTAGCGCCTGCTCCGCTTGCAGGCCCTGGCCGGCGCATGCTTTCCCGCTCCGTAAGGGGTTCGCGTGCCATCTCTCATGGATTTAAAGGGTCAGCGTTCCGCTGATTATCAGTGGACGCTGGTCCCTATATTAGGTCACTTCCCCTTCTGCATCCTGCCACTGTGTAGGTGTGTTTTGCCCGGAGCCTTGAGTTATTCTGATTGTGTTTCCTGGATTTGAGCTGTGCTACATTCCTGACTATACCTTATTAACTATTTTGCCATAGGCAAACGTAAACTCTGCTTTTCTCTATATTTTACTCTGCTTTTCTCTGTACGCGCGGGGAAATAAGTGACATGTCAATTATTCACGGCGAATAAGCGCTGCGAGTAATGCATGCCTATGGGGTCGGCGTGCTTCCGCCCCCCCCCCCCGCACCGCGGGAGTACGCGCGTATTAGCGCGAGCTCTCGAAAGACACGATGGACTGCGGCGCATACTGTACACGCCGCAGTATATCGTGTGAACATAGCCTTAGGGTATGTTCTGTTAAGGTGAGAACTATGGATGACCGTAATTTCGACACGAATCTCGCCCGTAAATATGCGACGAAATTACGCCGTGTGAACATACCCTTAGGGCATGTCCCCACGGCAGGGGTTTGCGGACAGTTTTTCAGCCGGTTTGCGGTTTTTCAGACTGCCTGAAAAACCGGCCGAAAATGAGCACAATTGTGCTCTATGGAAAACCCGTGCAGCAGTCCCCACTACACAGGTTTTCTGTCGGGCGGTTTTGCCACCAGTGGTCCGCTCAAAAAACAATGAGCATGTTCATTCTTCCGTTCGGTTTCCGGACGGAATATGAACACCTCAATGGGAGGGGGAGGGCTCTTCTCCGCTCATCGCGGAGAAAAGCCGCCCGCGGCCGTTGGGACAGCCACAAAACAGGACAAAAACCGGCCAGTATTTGTCCCTTGCCGTGGCAATGCAGCCTTAGAGTTCTGGTCGGTTGGGCAAGATGCCTTTATATCTTGGAAGGTACAGCTGGTGTGGTAATGTTTTCTGTGGAAAAAGTATGCAGACACCTCTGACATCAAGTTTTGGATCACAGACAGTAGCTCTTGGAATTAAAATGCAGTGGAAAGGTTGTATTTCATTTCCCTTACTCACACATTTCGGATGGAATTATGCTATATTTCCCTAAGCGTGGGGTGATGTTTTTCACAAAATAGGAGCTCTTCAACTGTGCCTGAAATCCTAAGACCGCTGCAATTTAATCATCATATTCACTTTGAAAGTAACCGCTCACACATTCAGATATTACCGTCGACAGTCTTTATTTGCTCAGAATAGGGAGGTTGATATAATTTTGCAATACCAGAGCCGATGAGAAATGTCTTTTTACAAAGCCGTCAGTTAGGAACGTAAGCGTCAAAGGAAAAACAATATGAAGTTATCGGTGAAGACTGTTATAAGGGAAAGAAATGAATCCAATCTATGACGCAGGCAACAGTGACACAGGTAAATTCACTTTGCATTCACATTCTTTACTACAGTACAGAAAGTGCTGCAACAGAAAAAAACCTAACAAAGGAAACAAATGAATAACCTTCACTGAGATGGCGTAAAAAGCTGGAAAAATAGAGTGCGTACGTCTCTATCGGCACCCGATTCTCACATAGCTTAACCCACTTAAACTGTAATATATAGAAATGTACTGGATGAATAAAGAGAACACTTTATCTTTTTTCATAATTTTTAAGGCTTCCTTACAAAAGGTGACATAAAAAGAAATCGCATTAGAAAGAAACTGATATGTTCTTTTGGACATAGTTTGTCAGATTACATGTTCTCATTTTGTAAGAGAAAATAAATTAGATTGAGGAAATAACTACAGGCAGTCCCCGGGTTACGAACGAGATAGGGACTGTAGGTTTGTTCTTAAAGGTGATTTATCGCTTCATCAGTTCGGCTGTTTCATTTTATTTTCGGTTTCTAAGCTCCTCCAACCCAGGGAAGTTTCTTCCCCTCCCAGCTGGGTGTTTCTTTACTGAAGGGGGATGACATCATCCCCCCCCTTGACTGTTCATGCTCGCTCCCGAGTCAGTGTGTTTGTTTGAGATCAGTGGGAGGCAATAGCACATCCCTGCTCTTCCCCCCCTCTCTGTCTGAGTCCACATGTCACTGTGTCATTTCTCTCCCTATGCAGTATTTTGTAAGAGCTGTATGTTTACATACCACAGCCCTGCATTCAGTCTAGACAGTCTTTTATGAACTCAGAGCACTGATCTCTTCTCCTCTCACATCTGGAGGTTTGTTACAGTTGAATCCAGTCTTCTATGAACTCATCCAGAGCAGCACAGATCTGTCACCTTTCTATGTTTACACGCAGCAGCATTAGGCACCGAGCACAATTCTGCTGTTTTCTGATTGTAGAAGCAGCTGCAGTATTAGGCCCCGTTCACACGGCTTATTCACGCCGGATGTGTGAGCCGGATTGCGCTCGCAAATCCGGCGTGAATAAGGGGCGGGTGCGGGGTGGGGGCGCGGCCCGCCGGCCCCATAGACAATGTATTATCTACGGCGCGTAAGCGCCGTAAATAATGTGCGTGTCACTTTCTCCCTGCCCGGCGAATTCGACGAGCGGGGAGGAGCGACGGAATCCACTGTTCTCTATGAGAGCAGTGGATTACCGTAGTTACTCCGACGGATTGGCGCCGTACTGCAGCGCAAATCCGGCGCGGAGTACGGCGCCAATCCGCAGACAAATAAGCCGTGTGAACGGGGCCTTACTGTGCAGCTGCTGGCTGAGTGAAATGCTGCCGGCCCATTATTCTGAGTGAGAGAGGCAGGAACGCTCCTGTGAATACGACCAGGGGGCCAGACAGAATGTAAATTAGTAGAGCCGTCAGCCAATGAAATGAAAGGAGGTGGGATCCGACCGGCACTGGGGAAAAGTGTTTACAGAAAACGAAGAAAAGGGAGACAGTGAAAACAAGACAGCTTTGCTAATGACATCCATTTGCAAAGTTGCTTGTTTTCACTGTCCCCTTATTCTGAAGACCATTTAATGTAACGATACAACCCCTTTAAGTTGAATTTGTATGTAAGTCGGAACAAGTATATTATTTAATGTAACTCCAGCACAAAAGGCTTTTTTTTAGTTTTGGATAGTGCAGGGAAGGGTTTTTACATTTGTTTTGCTGTCTGTGCCCCTATTAAGAAGATTTCACCTCATATGCTGCTGTGGCATGCTGGAACTTGTCATTCCACAGCTACAATTTGCTGTGGAATATGGAACTACAAGTGCCAGCATGCCACATAAGTCTCCGTTTGTAACTAGCAGACAGATGTAAGTCGGACTGGTGTACAGGGAATAGACTTAAACATGCAAATGTTCTAACAATATGTGTACAAGATGCCTATGGGTAGGTTCACACGGGGTCTTCACTCCGTATGAACATACGCTTTTCAGATGCGTCTCTGGGTCCTTCAGAACGGACCCAGAGACGCATCTAACAATTAGCAGTGAGTTTATCACTGCCGGCAATGACAGACACGCAGCGGCGTTCACATGAGAGATCACCGCTGCGTGTTTGCATCGCGTTGTCGGGTCCGTCTTGCGGATGCGATCGAAGAACTGCATGTCATTTCTTGGATCACATCCACAAGACAAACGATGACTGCACATGACCTGAAATGATCAGTGGTCTCAACAGTCCGGTGCCACACCACCAGCATCACCACTCGGCTATGCCAGTAATCATAGTACCGATTGCTAGGGCCACTGATTGGCTGCAGAAATAATGTGCTCGTATGGCACCACATCGCTGACAACCTGTAAATAAACATTGATGGCCATATATCTGGGATAAGCAACTAAAATATGACTGAGACTGGCCCAGCAAATGCTTAGAATTATTTTGTAGTAGTGTTAGGAAAGTGCCATGCCCTTTCAGTCCCTATTGGTCCCACTCATCTTTTAGTTTCTGCATGGCCGGGTTACAAAAAAAAGCCGATAAGCCATCAACGGCATAAGTGAACATAAAGATCCAAGTGTTTTTTTTTTTGTAGAAGAATTTTACTTAGAATTTTCATTATGTCAATTACTACAGCCTATGTAGCTCTTTGTCACTCCGCTTCCAGTGACCACTAAATATCAACTGAATGCAGGGACACATACATCTGGCAATACTAAATGGCGGTAACTTTAAGGCTGTGTGTTTGGGGACTTTAGAGTTGCTAGATGATAACCACTGTGAGAAATGCAATGTCAGTTGTATAATGCATGAATGAATCTTACAGTTTTTGGCATCACAAACGGAGCACTAAAGACATGTTTTAAGACTGGATAACAAATTACACTGGACACCAACAGTTGTATTGTGCTTTAGGAATATACAAAGTGAATGGAAGAGACCTAATGATCTTAAAGAAATGCATAGGCAAGGATCTCTATTTAAATTAATTATTTATACATCTGGTCATTAGCTATGTATTTTTTGTGCCTGCAGCAAACCTGACCCCAGTTATGCAGAGTATGGATGTAGCAAAGTTTATCTGGCAGTGATATCTCACTGCACTCATCTATCATGTTATTATCTGGTCTTAAATTACAACAAAAGCCATTGAAAAGCATCAAAAAAGTATTGTGCCGCAGTATCATAACGCGTTAATCGTCAAGTTTATGCTGTCCTACAGAGAAGACGTGATAGAGAAAGAGAAGCTGATAATTATGATGTATCAGATATTGGTTTAATAAAGTTTGGAATGTGAAAAAAAAGAGAAAGAGAAGCTGAGCTCTGTGATATGTAGGTTTATACGATTTGGAGCAGGATATCTGAGTAAAAAGCAGTGTAAATTCTGACCAGACTCCTTAACTAACAGCAGCAGGAGCCCTGCTTACCCCGCCCACATACAGTGATTGACAGCTTTCCCTCTATACAGGGCTGTCTATCACTGTATGTGGACGTGGTCAGCAATACTTTGAGTTTCACTTTTTCAGATTTATCTGATTTTTACTCAGAAATTCAGCATCAAATCATATAACCCTATAGATCACAGAGCTCAGCTTCTCTCCTCTATTATATAACCCTATATATCACAGAGCTCAGCTCCTCTCCTCCATCATATAACCCTATATATCAGAGCTCAGCTTCTCTCCTCTATCCTATAACCCTATATATCACAGAGCTCAGCTCCTCTCCTCTATCATATAACCCTATATATCACAGAGCTCATCTCCTCTATCATATAACCCTATATATCACAGAGCTCAGCTCCTCTATCATATAACCCTATATATCACAGAGCTCATCTCCTCTATCATATAACCCTATATATCACAGAGCTCAGCTTCTCTCCCTCTATCATATAAACATATATATCACAGAGCTCCTCTCCTCTATCCTCTAACCCTATATATCTCAGAGCTCAGCTCCTCTATCATATAACCCTATATATCACAGAGCTCATCTCCTCTATCATATAACCCTATATATCACAGAGCTCAGCTCCTCTCCCTCTATCATATAACCCTATATATCACAGAGCTCATCTCCTCTATCATCTAACCCTATATATCACAGAGCTCAGCTTCTCTCCTCTATCATATAACCCTATATATCACAGAGCTCAGCTTCTCTCCTATATGCTATAACCCTATATATCACAGAGCTCAGCTCCTCTCCCTCTATCATTTAACCATTTATATCACAGAGCTCAGCTCCTCTCCCTCTATCATATAACCCTATATATCACAGAGCTCAGCTCCTCTCCCTCTATCATATAACCCTATATATCACAGAGCTCAGCTCCTCTCCTCTATCATGTAACCCTATATATCACAGAGCTCAGCTCCTCTCCTCTATCATATAACCCTATATATCACAGAGCTCAGCTTTGCACAGCTTTTCTATCATATCCTGCTGTCAGATAAGGGGAAATAAACAACCTGACCGTTTCCCTTTAAGCTTTGCTATGTACATCTGTATATGTACTAATCATTCATATAAAGGCCAGTGGATTACATACCTTAGCCATCATAGCTGCATATGCTGTATACAAAGGGTCATCCTCAAGCTTGCTGTGAAATAATTAACAATCATTAATAATATAATATGCAGTATACAAAATGCCTATTAAGTTAAAGGAACAATAAACACAGATAATTCCCCAAAAAATACTCCAACAATACCCTTAGAGAAAAGAAGAAAATGAAGGAAGGTAGAAGTTGAAATTAAAGGGGTTTTCTCGAACACAATAATGATGGCCTATCCCTTTTAAAGGGGTTTATACACCATAGTAGGTAACACCATATTGTTAGGTTATGCCATTACTTTTTAGTAAGTAGCTGTTTGGCTGCCAAGACCCCACGATCCTCAGAAATAAAATACATCTCGAGCTCTAATAAAGCATTGCAGCTCCTATAGAGTATTTTTCTGCATGACAATGCTATTGTCCACCCAATGTACATGAAACTACAACACAATTCTATTCACTTGAAAGCATTTTTTATGGTGGACGTACAAGAGTATCGTTGTCTAGGTATCTTTGTTCTATGGTTTCCAGAGGTCAGTCCATCACTTATGAGAATGTGATGGTATACCGTGCATTACATATGAAATTTAAAAGGCTTGTTCCCATTTTATTTCATGTATTTTAGACCTCCACCCCAATGGAACATTTCAAAATAAAAAAAAAATCTCTTCTAAAAAAATCTCTTCCAATTTTTTGTGTCTGTTCTGTAAAGTTGTTAAATATCCTTTTCAGCTTCTCCTTTGCTGTAAAACCTCTCCTCTTCATAGCTCACAACTGGAAACCACAGAAGTTGCCACAAAGAAACATAAACACAACTAAGAGGCTAAGTAGAATTTTTTATATGTTTTATACGTGTAAAAATATATCATTCCAACCATCACATGTTCCACCCTAAGGCCCTGTTCACACGGCGGATTTGGCCGCGGGTTTCGGCGCGGTTGCCGTGGCCAAAACCTCGTCCAAATTGCACCTCAAACTCGCGTCTCCCGACGAGGTTTATCGGCGCGGGTTTTGCCGCAGTCGCGGTTGGGGCGTGGTTTTGGGTGCGGTTTGCAGCGAGGTTTTCACCCATACAAATTAATAGGCAGGACAAAACCCGTGCCCAAATCCGTGCACCAACTGCGCCGAAAAGCACGGCAAAACCCATGTCGACACCGCGTGGTCACTGCGTCGAAGACTCGCTGCCAGAATTGACGAGGCCAAAACCGCGCTATGTAAATAGCAACGCGGTTGCCCATAGCAAACCATGTAATGAACTGGGGGCGTTTGGGGCGCGATTTGGACGAGGTTTTGGCTGCGGCAACCGCGCCCAAACCCGCGGCCAAATCTGCCGTGTGAACAGGGCCTAATAGTCATCAGTATGGTACCTTCACTCAGTCAGGGCATTGCGACTGACGTGTAAAATAATCTGGTGAAGAGGATCGGGCTTTTTCTCGGTCTCCTCCTCCTCTTCCTCCTCACTCTTCTTCGGATTCTGGGATATATTAAAAATAGTTCATAAAATTACTACCATTAATGCATTCTTCAGTACTAAAATAGTCATGTAGATCGGTTAGTTTTAGTATTTTAGCTTTCCTTAGACTGAAAACACAGTCAAGTGAGATTTGGCGTCTCTTACTTTGTAGCTTCTTCTAATGTTAGCTTTAGTAAAAGCGGGTAACGCTCGCTCCGCAGACTGTTTAAGCACAACCTTGCAATTATCAGCACTGCACTACTACTGAATATATGATTAAGATTTGGGTTTAGATTGGTAAAAGTCCCGGGATTAAACAAAAAGATATGTGAGTGCATATCTTGTACAAAGTTTAATTTATAATAAGTCACCAGTTTGCTGCAGATTAAGCTGAAATGGTTTTCCCCCATCAGTGGATCGTGCAGCTCATGAAACTAAAGTCGCTTGAGATATCTCATGTGAGATCATCATGACATCAGAATTTTCCAGTAGATGGTAACAGGCTTCTACCATCTTGACAGCAGGTTCCAAACCATCATGTACCTCTCTTTCTGCCATCAACATTTCTACTGTAGTGCATATGAGGTTCTAGGCATTTTCCCTTTTATAAACGATAATGAAAGCCTAACTTTACCGAATTAAAGATTGTTTCTGTCACCGCAGGCTATGTTCACACGGTGTAATTGCAGGGCATACAATACGCCCCCCAATTACACCGGGTGCTTTGGGAGTTGTGCTGATACGCGAGTACTCCTGCGGCGCGGGGCAGTCCACCGGCCCCATAGACATTCAATACTTGCCGCAAGTAATTGACATGTCACTTATCTCCCCGCTCGTACAATACGATCGTATTCAGAGGCGTAACTTCAAGCTCTTGGGCCCTAGTGCAAAAAGTGAAATGGGCCCCCCAGTTACCATGCACCATTTACAATACTGGTGTCTTCTTATGTGGCAGAAGGACTTTTTGGCCCCCTTAGGCTGCTGGGCTCAGTAGCGACTGCTACCGCTGCACCCCTTGTAGCTACGCCCCTGATCATATTGTATGAGCGGGTAGAGGAGGTGTAATCTATAGTTCTCTATGAGAGCTATGGATTACCGTAATTTCGGCGCGCATCTCGCTAGTTTTAGAGCGCAAATATGATGCGAAATTCGCGCCGAAATTACCTCGTGTGAACATAGCCTTAGATTAAAGAAGCTGAGATGTGGGGAGATGTTCGATGGCGTTTTCACAATGAAGAGAACATGAGTAATAGTGAATTTCTTTCCTGGATTGCCAATTTATATTTTAGGAAATTGTAGCACAGTGACCATCGATATCTACGACCCTATACAACGGGTTTTCTCTAATGGATTCATACAGAATTTATAAGACAAAAATGTGGCATGTTCCAATTCGTACGCATTATGGAAGGCATCATACTTTGTAGTAATGTATAAAACAGTAAGGGTATGTTCACACGACGTACTGCGGTGCGTATCAGAGTGGTGGGTGTCCAACTCTAGGCACTCCATTGTTTAGCGATTTGAAGAGGCAACCGAGCTCGGGTGAGCGGTGCGGTCTCTCTTTTTACATTCCTCCACACGTTAGTGACTATTGTGATCCTGGAAAAGATACACCCTTATTAAGGTTTCCAAGATACAAAGGCAAGAGTTGAAGATAGAATTTCCCTCACCCAGTTGCAAAGATTCAGTTTACAGTTCTAGCTCTGTGTATACCCGAAAACAAGACAGTGTCTTATATTAATTTTTGCTCCTAAAGATGAGCTAAGACTTATTTTTAGGGGACGTCTTATTTTTCCATGAACAAGAATTTACATTTACAGTATAACAAAAATCCCCATTTATTACTATACTGTAGTGATTTCATCACAAACATCAGCATAACTCAGCCAAAAAATGCACTATGTCTTATTTTCGGGGGATGTCTTATTTTAGGGGAAAGCGGATAAGTACCCTGGCTTTGTGAGTGTCCCCTTCCCTCAGCTATATCCCCAAATTAATGCAGGAGAGGCTCTCATTCCTACCCTGCCAAGGACAACAGTTGAGACACTGCCATAAATGATTAAGTAGAGCAAATATTACATTTTAACTAAAAGTGCCCCTTAGGTAATAGGCTTTATATTATTACTGAACACATTGGATATTACAGATCACAGATAATTCTTCTTCCCTTTGATTTTTTTCCTTCAAATACTGCTACACAGGGATCTAAAATGATTTCCTTGCTGCTTTACTGTGCTCTACTTTCTCTTTGTTTCTGAAACATTTAAGAGAGATGCATGATGGCATGAGAATAGTCGGGAACACTGCTGGTCTGGAAGAAACATGTCTCAAATGTCATCTCAAGTTGAGCGCTCTTTGTACCGATACTTTACAGTATGTGGCTGTCCTGCGTAAAGATTGTCAACTTTTTAAGTAAAATAAAACAGATTAATTTAGGATGGAACTGAAACCAACTTACTGAATGTTTTCATTTTGTAATAACACCATTAAGGACGGGTATGTTTGTGACCATGCAGGGCATGCAGGGTGGTGAACAGGGCAAATGTATGGAGTACATGGGAGTGGGTGATGGAGAGGGAACAGAATATAGTTTAAGGAGAGGAGTAGTAATGTACTTGGTATTAAGAACAACAGTTGGCTCTGGCCCTGAGCATCAATATAACCGTTTCAGGACTAAACAAGCCAGGGGCAAAGTCAACTGGTCAAGATACATACAGGGAACTAGTCGTACTGGCTGAGCTGAAACGGAACAAAATAGAAATTGTGAAAATGGAAAAAAAAAAAAAAAAAAGGAATTACTGTTCAGAGAAAGTAACAAGGGTCAAAATAAAACAGAAAATGGCATCAGTTGTATTAAGTCTGTACGCAAGTTTAATATCGAACACTGGTTTGCATCTTACCCAACTTTTAAAGCAGAACTCAACCTCAGTAACTACATCTATACATATAAACTATAGATTATGCCCACTACCATTTAGCACCTAATAAAAAAAAAACCTCAGGCGCCCTTTACTAGCATGACTATACAGGAAAATGGATGTTGGGGATCAATATAGCTATTCAGTCCTGATTTCATATCCAGTGTAACTTGATACTGGACATAATTATTCTTTTCAAAGCCAATGGGCAAAACTGCAACAGAAATGTTTCACAAATGTGATAAAACAGAGATCAATATGACACAATATAGTTTTAAAAAATGCAGCAGGCCCTGAAAACCATTATGTTTTCAACTGCAAATTGGATTTTTTTTAAAAATCCCATTCACTATGGTATAACTTCTGTCAAAACCACTGGGTATGATTATGGCCTTAATGTACAGATAGGGTTTCACCAACCAACTTCCACTACATGTACAGTCTTGAGTTGTATTCCTTCTCAACAAGAATCATTACAAGACTGCAAAATAAATCATGCAGCTTTAGGCCATGTCCCCACGGCACGGTTTTTCAGCCGGCTCTCGGCTTTGAAAACCAGCTGAAAAACTTTTACACGGGCCCTAATGGGAAATCCGTGCAGCGGTCCCCACTGCATGGATTTTCCGCCCGCCTGTTTCTCAGACCACCGGCGGTCCGAAAAACATAGAACATGTTAATTCTTACGTCCGGTTTTCGGACGGAACATGAACATGTCTATGTAAAAGTGGAGTGCTAATCGCAGATAAAAGACGTTCTCCCGCGGCCGTGTGCACAGCACGAAAACAGGACAAATACTAGTTGGATAAACCGACCGGTATTTGTCCTGTGCCGTGTAAACGACCCCTTAGGCTCCCCAAAAGACATTACAATAGGAGGAAGGATGCAGGAAAAATAGATTGCAAGTTGCATTTTAGCTGTTGAGAATTCCTCCATGACATTATACACTGCTGCCCACACACAAGGCATCTTGTGCCTTTTGATGGGTCACAAGACAATTGAAGGATAATTTAAAATCCTCCACAGTCTTTTGTAATATTAATAAAACTTCAGATACAAATAGAGACGATTGTAACACTATATTATTAACCTACTACTTACTGCATGCTGCCTGCTAATGAGGGCTCTCGGCAATGAACCCTCCTCAAACTCTCTACCCTGCTTTTGATTGACTTCTCCCGCATCATACAAGGTCCTATTTGCTTGACATGACCATCAAGAGCAGAAAAGAAAGGTTGTAGAGGGTTTACCTCCAAAAGCCCAGGTCATTTCCCTGGTTGAGGAACACCCTGAAGACACTTGATTTTACAATACAATATACGAGTTATTAAAATTTAGTTTTCTATATCATGCTAATATTATTATTGGTAACATGGGGATATTTAAACTTGTTCACCTGTCACATACGTAATGATATTAGCAGTTGGAGGGGGGTCAAAACTGGTAACGGATTTCCTTTAAATAATTGCCTAATAGCATATTGTGGTAGGTTCTCCATAAGTTGATTCTACATTGCTCTGGCACAGGTAAGGTCGGATTTGCTTCTGCATTGGAGGTTCTATTTGGAGCCTCTGTCCCATACTCCATCAGAAATGACGAAACATGTAGTGCAGCATGTAGCAATTTTTTTTCTGTTCAAATGATGGACACAATGATGAAAACCTGACTGACCACTTTGAAGTCAATGGTATCTGTCAAATAGTCTCTATCCCCTGAGGAAGCCATTTAGTTGGTTAAACACGTTGGGGAGGTCCGGCATGACATTTTAATTTGTGATTTCCTACCTCTTTCTACTGTGTTACCCGCTGCAGAGGGTCTCACAAGGAAACCTTATATGTTTTATGTCCATTAGATTAGGGATGATTGCCCAAGTAGGATGTTTTGGATCCCTTATTGGAGTTAGTAAATCACTGTATATATAGGGTTTCCCTGCTAATAGGTGATGTTCCATCAGACTTGATAATAGAAAAGGAGTTATTCATTCACAATTAGAAAGGGATAAATTGAGAGGTTAAAAATCAGGTTTTTAAATAGTGTGTATCGAGGTTAAGTGTTATACATAATAAAAGTTACGTTTTAGTGCTTTATAGATTGAGAACGGATAGAGTTTAAGTTTGCCTATGGCAAAATAGTAAATATGGTATCTGTCAGGCACTGTTGGTGTACATCATGTAATGGATCTAGCCATGTAGTTATTTTCAGTTTTCTGCTCCTATGACAGAACTAAATTCTGGAAATAACGCAGGCTTGAATCTAGCCTTACTGTCACTAGTAAAGAAAATATACAGTCATTATTTTTCGTCAGCATTGCCTCCAAACTCCCCTACGAGGCTAAACACAAGGAACACTTGCGTACCTCTGATGTGACTATGCCAGAGACAAGCAAAATTGTATAAATGGGCTAGGTGAGAAAAAATCATTGCCCATTTGTGCACTGTATAATTAAGTCAAATAAATTTGTAATAAACACATTTTCTACCCATTTTGAGCTGAATAAGTAGCTGATTTCCATACACCCATGTAGCAGATGTAGCAACATAAAGAGCACTGAAAGGCAATTATTTTTCCTAATGTGTAACGTTTAACTAAAATATATTACAACACAAATGTATTGTGATAAACAACATTAATATTTTTCTACTACAGTTACTAACATTGTACTAATCCAATTAATTTCTTGCATTTCCATAGCAGGGAGATAGCTACCTGTATAAAAAGCATTAGAAGGGTCCGCCATATTAATATTTTAAGATGATATATTTTGTTCACGTATTTGACTTCCTCTCTCTAGTCTTTTTGTGTACAGGGAGGTTGCACAATTATGTATGGTTGAAAAAAAGACATATGTCAATCAAGTTCTACCAAGAATGGGGAAAGATGTGGATGAAGGGAGGAGTAAAGGAAATGTTTAAGCTTTGTTTCCTCTCACTGATAAAGACTTTGGAACCCATGAGGCAAGAACCCACCTGACCTAAAGGAATATTTCAATCCTGATCCCAAAATTGCCATTAGACTAGATCCGGATATTTTATACAGCTACAAGTATTTAGTAGTTAGCGAGGCCTTTCTTGAAGTCCTCAAATGTTCTTACTGTGACCAGCTCCTGCGGCAGCTATTTCACATAGGACGGTTGAAAAATGGATATATATCCATCAAGTTCAACCAAGGGCGGGGAAAGATGTGGATGAAAGAAGGGGATAGGGAATTGTTAAAGGGAATGTGTCATCAAAAAATTAGTCATTGTTTAAGTCCTATTTTTATGTTAAACATTTATTTTTATTTTTTTTTTTTCATATCACTTTCAATATTTTTTAATAATTCTTAAGTCTTGCAGTTTTCACTTTGGCCACTAAGCCTAATAATAGGCTGTACAGAAATTTTGCACTGCTTTAACAGCAGTCAGAGAGATGCTTTACAGTAGCTTCATGCACATAGGAGACTTAAGACTGACTCAGTCCCATTCACTTCTAAAGGAGAGTTTTCTAGTCATGCTCTGTGACCTGGGAAGAAGTCACTGTGCAGGGAGGTGAAAGGGTGAACTGTGACTATCTCCTCATGTGACTGGTGGATCCTGTGTTATCTATTCACACTGGTGTCTCCTTTCATTTGACCCTCTTTGTGCTGATAATGAGCAGACAACTGAGAATCTTTCTGTACAGAACAGGAAGTGTCAGACTATTATTAGGCTTAGTGGCCAAAGTGAAAACTGCAGGACTTAAGAATCATAAAAAAATATTGAAAGTGATATGGAAAATTTTAAAAAAAATAACCAAAAATTCCTAAAAAACGTGTTGAACATAAAAATGTGAGTTAAACAATAAGTCATTTTTGATGACCCATTCCCTTTAACCTTTGTTTCCCCTACTGATGAAGATTTTGAATCTCATAAGGCAAGAACCAATCTGTCCTAACTGAATATTTAATTCCTGATCCCAAAATTGCCATCAGACTGGATCCAGATGTTTTATATGGCTACATAAGTGTTATTTTTTTTAGTTTTATGTAGTTATCTAAGCCTTTCTTGAAGCCCTCACCTGTTCCTGCTGTGACCAGCGCCTGGGGTGACTATTCCACAGATTCACAGTTCTCATGGTAGAGAAGGCTTTTTTCTCCCGAATCTTTTTTTTCTCCTGACGGAGGAAGTGCCCCCTGGTCTTTTGTGGGGGTTTTACATGAAATAGCTTTCCACCATACTTTTTGTGGGGCCATTAATATACTTAAATGAATTAATCAGGTCTCCCCTTAGACATCTCTTCTCAAGACTAATTAAGTTTAATTCTTTTAACCTCTCCTCATAAACTAAGATGTTCCATTAACCTTACTGGTTTGGCTGCTCATCGCTGTACTGTCTCTAACTCCAGAAAATCCATACTGTAAACTGGAGCCCAGAACTAAACAGCATATTCCAGATGAGGACACACTTTATATAGTGGCAAACAAAGTATGATAGTCCTGTACTGGAATTAGTATAATTTCAGGTTCAGAAGGCTGTGCAATCATTAGCTCACAGACCTGTGCTAGAGTGTTGTATACCATAAATCATATGGACCATCATTTAGAAAATGATTATACCACTCTTTCAGTAAGGGAAGATACATTAGGATTACTGCAGGAAGGAAATATGCAATTTATATTCATCTCTTTAAAATTATTCTCTGCTTTGTACAATCCTTACTTGTTAAAAGCGGCTTTTGAAAATATGTTGATCACAAAGTGTCCCCCTTTTAGGACTTTTAGTAATCAGCTGCAATTTGTGGAGAAATATGGCAATAAGTATATCATTTCAATGCAGCGCCGCCACAGGAGAAACTAGGGCTTACACAGTTCCCATTCAAAATAATGGTGTGTCTGTGTATTAGGACAGGACAGGTCCTCCACAGTAAGACTATGTTCACACGGCAGTTATTGCGGGACGTATTTCGCCCCGCAATTACGCCGTGTGTACGGGGGCGGGACGGGAGTGGAGCGGGGTGGGAGCGGCGCGGGTCGGGGCTAGCAGCCTGCCGGCCCCATAGACATTCATTATCCACGGCGCGTATACGTCGTGAATAAGTAGCATGTCACTTCTCTCTATGAGAACTGTGGATTACCGTAATGACTGGGACGTATTTCAGCCCATAATTCACGCAGTACGCCGCAAATTACGGGCTGAAATACGTCCCAAAATAAGCCGTTCAAACATAGCCTAAGAGACAATCTTTCTAATCATGTTCTCCCCTGCCTAAATGTTAAGGATCCTGATCAGTTGATGAACTTAGAATTGAACATAAAATTTTATATTTAAGAATAGAGTTTTCTAGACTTTTAACACCTTTTACTCTCTTATAAAAACTTAATTCTAGTGAAGTCAAGGATCTGTAATTCTAATCATTCATTTCTATATAGTGGAGAATAATTTCTACCGTAAGCAAACTCCTATTGTCAGGTTCCTAGCGACCATGTCAGCTGCCCCATATATGAAGAGATCCACAGGACTCAAATTTTGTATAAGGTCATTTATACTGAGCAAA
This sequence comes from Phyllomedusa bahiana, assembly GCA_025379985.1. Classification (NCBI taxonomy): domain Eukaryota; kingdom Metazoa; phylum Chordata; class Amphibia; order Anura; family Hylidae; genus Phyllomedusa; species Phyllomedusa bahiana. The sequence goes on from JAODAL010000785.1 coordinate 87,338, forward strand.
AAAGTTCATTTACAATAATTTTTCTCAGAACATGCATTAAGTAGATTGTAATATTCAGTTTATATTAGATGGTGACACTACGCAACATTTCGGTTATCTAGTAACCTTAATCTTGCAGGTCACATGAAGGTGCTAAGGGCACTGTATAAAAACTTATCTTAACGCGAAGACTCTGGAGCTTGCTGATTGGTGGCTACTTATTGGGCCACTCCATAGGAGTTTTTATATGGTGGTGTTTCAGACCACCCCGTTTAGAGGGAACAGTTTCCTAACTATTCCCATTACCAGCTGCAAATGCTTAAAGGGAACATTTTAGTTGGTTCGCAGTCAAACCAGCGTCTGTCAAATGCACTTTATATTAGGACACTGCATTTTTATATTCCGTCCAATTACACATTAGATGAATGAACAGAATAAAATCTCAATATTCGTGCACTAGCTATCAAGTAATATCTAGCAACGGTGATAGTTTTTTTTTTTAACAAGGGAGTGATTACAGATAACTAGTTTTCTACCCTGCAGCTTAAGAAGTTAACATAGTTACATAGTTAGTACGGTTGAAAGAAGACACGTGTCCATCAAGTTCAACCAAGGGTGGGGAAAATGTGGGTGAGGGAGAGAGACAAGGACAAGGACTATAAGCCCAGCCTCCCCACTGGTGAATGCCCTGGAACCCAAAAGGCAAGAACCAATCTGCTCCAGGGGAGACCTCATCTCTGACCCCGGAGCCATGACCAGGACCCTGGTAGTCTATAGCAGAGAAGGGATTAATATGAACATCATTAATGGTCTAGGGCAGTAAAAGGTTTTTGTCATCACTCCTAGTGGTCTAGAGATAAGATAAGGGGAAGGATCGGCCATGTTGAATTTCAATACCACATCCTTTTGTTGTCCATAGAGAAAAGCTGCTGTCAGAAGTTTCTTGCAGCGGCCATCTCCATTGACAATACATATATGCTCTGCCAAGCTGAGTTTGCATGAGTGGAGGAATCGTGAGAGATCGCTGTTGGACGAACATACTTTCAGCAGAGAGCTACTAAAGATGTAAAGGTACCTTAAAGCCTTATAATAATGACTTAAAGGGGTTTTGCCAAGAAGTGAGTTCCTCACCTAACCGGCTGATACTCCCCTCTTAAGGCTTGAAAAAAGGGGCGTTGTGTTTCTGTGTTAAAAAAAACAAGTACCTCCTCTGTGATGTCATCGCTCCACCTCCCATGCACATTGCTGATACTCAGTCTCTGTAGTTGAGCAAACATTGTTTTGCTAATCCACAGAGGAGAACTGTATTGTGCACAAGCTATATGCGTTTTATTTCTCCCTCATATTTGCTCAGGAGAGAAGATAAGCTAAGCAGGCAGCCTTCTTTCATTCCTTCACAATCGGCTGCAGGTTGAGAGGGAGGGGGGCTGAGCAGAGAGCCAGGGAGCGTCTGCATGTTTACTCAGATAATTACATTACAACCAGTGGATTCTCTATGCAAAAGACACAGAATCTTTCTCCCCAGTCCCTTCAAAGCTCGTTCATGTTCCCTGCCATCAGATAAGAAATGCAAACAACGCAAGCTCTGCCAGATCAGCTCCTGTCAGCTCCTGGTCCTGTCAAATGTAAACTGTCAGGAAACCAAGGACATGTAATTAATGCTGTAGCTCTCACAGGCTTCACTTTTTTTGATGACATATATTTAGAAAAGTGATTAAATACCCATTTTGGAGCATCCCACATCAACATTAGATTGTAGCAAAACCCCGTTAAGTTACTTATTATATAGCAGTTACTGAGGCTACATCTAAGTTGACCAAATGTAAAGTACATTGTGAACTTCCCGTCAGTCATTTTTATTATAATTACCTTTGGCGTTATGGAAACTTTGGTCTTTTTAGTCACTATTTCATGTTTCATACCATAACTTTCCGTTCCAATCCAGAATATTTTTTTAAAAATAAGGTGTAATTTATAGATTTATTAGTTGATGTTTTAGTTGTAAAGTCTACACCTAGCCTACACTTTCTACGGAATCTAGATAACTAAGACTGTCACCTTATCCAGTAATGAATGAAAGATTGCCCTGAACAAAAATGAAGATCATTAATCTTAAAATGTCCTAATTAGTGTTTCTGTAATTCTAAAGTATTTAACAATAGTTTTCTATCAAGTCAGAAATGATGCAGAAAGCTTTATTCCATTAATTAAGGCCATTAGGTAGATGGGCAACGCTACAATTCATCATTTAGAATGAGGGCTGTTTAAAAGTTACGTAAGATGCACCTTTCATTTTGAGATTTTTTTTCAAAAGCAAATCGGTAAACTATAGTAATTATTAATTTTGTGCTTTAAGCCAACCTCTGTCTAATCCCGTACTTACAGCCAAATCTTCAATTAGTTTCTCCTCAAAGGAATTTTCCTCTGTTTCTATCCAAAATCTCAGATAACCATGGAGGAAGAGGTTAATAGAACGGTGCCTGGCAGGGGGTGAAAGTGGGATCAACAGGGGTACAAAAGAACATAAAATATAAATGTTCAGGTGACTTATGATTAGTAGGGTTTGGATTCTTGTACAATTTTGGGATCTCCTGATTGGTCAGAATTATTTCCAGCTCAAAAAAGTTGAATGTATTTTGTTTTCTTTTACATCATGGTATCTGATTAATACTTTTGAAATGTAATTTGCACTTCCCCCTCCCATACCCAACAGATGTAAGGCACTAGAAATCCAACCAATCAGTGCATCTCCGCAAAATTGCGCAAGCCAATGAAAACATCACATCATGGCTGGGGTGGAGTACTTGTGTGCACGAAGACAGGTGTAGCCACAAGTTACATTACCGTTAACACGAGTATTAGACTGTCATAGTCTGAGTTCTCATGTACTTTTTCCAGCCAAATACGTTGGTAGGAGCTCAGGAAGAAATTGTTAATTTTGTGTCTGAAGAAAAGCATACAGGTTTTTTTATTCAAGCGCCAGCAAAACAAGGACAAATTCACAGATATTAAATGACATTCTAAAGCAAAAAAGGAATAGAACAGAACCAGAAACCTATCGGTATTGGACATGACTGAAAGCACCTGCATTCTTATCCTACCGTTATGAAGGATAAGAATAGGCCAATGTAAAGAAAACAAACAGAGGATAAAAAGTTCCGATGTATTTTATGCGTAAACAGGTATTGCACATACATATTAATTAGCAACTATATAGATCTGAGTTTATTTGTAGAAACTATGAAAATGTGAACATACAATCGGAGGTGCAAAGCTTTTTTTGGGATCACTGGATGTATGCTTTAACACTGCATTGTAGCAAAAATAGAACATCAATGACATGACAGAACATAAAGGAAATGAGGGAAAGCCTTAAAACATAACTTTTAATGATAATTATAATATAAAAGAGCTATTATATAGCATGTAAAATAGCACTAATCCCGTATACACCCGACAAGAGGGACATGTATAACATCTATCCCTATAAAAACCCTATGATGATAGAGTATCGGCACTATTGCCGACCCATCCCGCACCGAGCTATTGTGTTCAGAGAGATCAGAAGGAATTTTTGACAAGCAGGGTTAAAGGGGTTTTGCCAAGAAGTGAGTTTCTTACCTCTTAATCTGCTCACAAGAGAAAATAAACAAAGCATGCTGCCTCACAGGGTAGAGAGAGGGGGGCTGAGAACACAGCCATGAAGCAGGGAGCGTGTGCAATGTTTACTTAAATAATCACATTACAACTAGCAGATTCTCTATACAAAAGACAAGATCTTTCTCCACAGTCCCTTGCCAGCACGTTCAAATTCCCTGTCATCAGATAAGAAGTGCAAACACGCAAGCGCGGCCAGATCAGCTCCTGCTCGTGTCTAATGCAAACTTTTAAGTAACTAAGGGCATGTAAAGAAAGCTGTAGCTCTCAGAGGCTTCACTTTTTTGTAATCACATATATTTAGAAAAGTGATTAAATACCCATTTTGGAGGATCCCGCGTCAACATTACATCGTGGCAAAACCCCTTTAAAACTCTTTTGGCCCTCTCCGGAAAGGGCTCATCTGTGTAAAAGAGATGGTGAGTGCCAGCATTCTATTTACGGATGAGTGATACCGCTATAGTGACTGCGGTTAGCAGCTTTGACCATAGGTATATGTATCTCAATAAGACTGGCATCATTCCCTGCGATATACATTTATGCTTCTATGGTGAAAGTGTATTAAGAGGATTATTGCATCCCTAATATGAATGCTATAAAGAGGATGTTTTTGCCTCTAATATAAAGTTATTTTACTTTTTTTGTGCTATCGGTCTATTGAGCATATTCGGCTCGTTTTTTTTACCTCGCATTTCTTTCCCTTGATAATGTCCCATGAGAAGATCTGTTGCCATTAAGGGAGGATCGAAACATGTTGGGACTTGTCTGCGAGGGTGTACTTAGAGTATTTTGATAGCAATAGGGCGAGGTTCCGGACAGTGACGCCCCTTTCAGGGCGATCACCCTGACTAATCATTAGGGATTTATACTCTATCATCATAGGGTTTTTATAGGGATAGATGTTATACATGTCCCTCTTGCCAGGTGTAAACGGGATTAGTGCTATTTTACATGCTATATAATAGCTCTTTTATATTATAATTATCATTAAAAGTTATGTTTTAAGACTTTCCCTCATTTTGTTTGTGTGTTGATCTGTGGTCAGGGAATTAGATCTTTATTCATTAGTTGTAATTATCAATGACATGACACAAAGAACAAAGATACATATTCTATTCAGCCATCACTGAAAAAAAAATCTAGTAACACATTGTGATGGATCCCACTGTCTTAGTGCTTGGGGTTAGATCATGATATAAACACGTAGTCAGGATTATCCAGTAGTATTATATTTATCTTCTTAATCTATATCTGCCGTCTATATGCATGTGCAAGTCAATTTATGCATGAAATCACATATCAGCATATCAGCATACATGACGCATGCATCTCTTATGCATAGATTCATGTATGCCTTTCATGCATATATAAGACATATACATGTAAAGCAGAGCTGGAAAACTTAAGTCATTGCCACATACTGTATTCTCTTTCCCTGCCTGTCTCAAGCAATTAACTGCAGACCTGTCACTGTTGAAAACACCTATATGAGTCTATATACAGTTATTCTATGTAACAGGTCTTCTATTATTGCCAGCTAGGTATTTCAGAAGGCAAATGTAATGATTTCCATTTCAAAGTGATAGCATAGTATTCACATGTTTTGTTAACATAATAGTACTGCATATAACACTGCTACTCTAAAGCAGAAATGCATAATGCAAGGCCCATAATGCCATCAAAAGATAGATAAACTGAACATTCTGTCTGTCCTGTATCATCACCTAATGCTAAGCATTTACACCCTAAAGGACACAAATATTTTTTAGATTTTTTTTTTCCCCATAATAAATTGCATTTCTAATGGTACTATTATGGGTTACAACGTGACCAAATATATTATAATGTAGTGAATTACTTTTATGCATTGTTTATGAGGTAACAAAAAAAAATAAACTGCAATTCCAGCATTATTTTTTAGGCACATAAATCCTTTGATCCAGCTGGATGGTACTGAAACTTTTTATTATTAAATGCTTACACATACACACGGATAACGCGTGAATATAGCATCTGCGAACAAGGCCACTACACAGGCCGAAAAGCATCAGCAGACACTATGGGCGACATGAATGAACAGATATCTGGCGTCTTTTCAGCCCGTGAACTAGCGCTATATTTTTAAATGGCCCGTACGCTAATATCAGGTGCATTACAGAGCGCCCGCGGCACTTTGTAATGCGCCTGATTTCGGGGGGCGGGGCGCACCAGAGCCATAAGAAGCTATAGATTTATAGCTTCGCTACGGCACTTCTAGGCGCATTACTGCTGGAACAGGTAGAGCACTTTCAAAATGGTTTACCTGAGCCAGAAATGTTGTACAAGCGCTAGTATGAGCCTGATTTATGACCCGCTGTAGAGCGAACCCATAAATAAGGCGCATTCTAGACTAATATTGTGCGCATTAAATTTGACATTTAAACGCCAAATTTCATACATGTCGCCCTGTATTCACATTTTATCCGTTTGTATATGTAAGCATTTAATAATAAAAAGTTTCAGTACCATCCAGCTGGATCAAAGGATTTATGTCTCTATGTGCGATTCAAGCCAGCAAGGATCCATGCTGTGGAGTACTTTGAACTGAACCAAGGACTGTGATTTAATTTATGCAGCTACACTTGGGGGAGTCTTGCTGAACTTTTTTTGTCTTTAATTACTTTTTAGGGTTTGTTTTTATGGTGTTTATTCTGTTGTATAAACCTTATTCTGTGAGACATTACACATCTGGTAATACCAAACTTTTATTTTACTGTTTTACTAGTTTTACCCAATAGAACACTTTATCACCACATTCTGGTAGCCGTACTTTATTTTCACTGTTGATGAAGCTTTATAAAAGTTTTTTTTCCTTCTTTTTTTATTGCCATTGGTACCATTCTGTAGGACTTAAAGGGGTTGTCTCACTACAGGGATTGCTGCTTTTTATGTTAAAGATCCTGCAAAAACAAGTCACTTTGCAATATGTGTCCATTACCAGTGTCCTACCTATTCCTAGATATCCTCTCTTGTATAGGCTGCATCAGCTCCTCAGGTCGCTATAGCTACATACCTGTTTACTCTCTCATGATAGGCTGCCAGCACTGGTTGCTATAGCTACAGACCTGGCTTCTACTGCAGCCTAGTGGAAGCCAGTAAACACGCCCCTGAATTCAAAGTGAAGCCAAGAAAACAGGACTGAGGTGAGATGAATCAATGTAGTGAGACAACCCCTTTAATGATTGTCTTGAATTTTACATTACGGGCTGTTACAGCTGCAGGACTACCAATTATGTTCCACTGGCCAATTTTGTTTTTTACAATAAAGCATTTTGTAAAGAGTTAAAGGGGTTTTCACTTTGGATCTTTTTTCTTGAACAATAACTTTTTTATGTTTTGTTTAGTTGCACTATTAAACTTTGATGACTTGTATACTACACTGCAATTCTTCTATACTGTAATGTACTGTCAGATCCTACTGAACTTATATATGTTAAAGACCAGTGGACTTTCTGAAAGCTTCCAGAAACCGAATAGAAGTATCATAAATAGGGATGTCATTGGCATGACAGAGGGAGCCATGGCATATAAGTGGTTAATCAGGCAACATAGTTATCTATGCTTCTACCATCCCCACACGCTACAGTTATGCCACCGTGTCTTAAGTATATATAGCCAGTCCAACACATTACACCGCAGGGTTTAAGGAGTATACAGTACAGAACTAGCTTTCGAGACCTGTTACTTTCTGCGGCAACCAATTAAATGGCATCTCCTCTCCAAACTGTAGCTAGCCTGAACTATATATTTACTAAAATGAAGTTCGCTACTTGAATCAAAGATCTCACTTTACCATATAAATGGTTCAGTCTTAAGACAAACATTGTGCATTGTGTCTATTCTATCTAATAGTATTTTAGCCTAGAATTACATGGTGCTAGATAACCTACAATACTCCAACAGTAGTTGATCATTCTGCTTGTTTTAACCTGTCCCACCTACAATACCATGAGGCAATGAAGCAGAGCTAGGGTCTATTCACATACTACTGTCAAATTGTTGTTTGCTTAATTTCGGCTGTTTTGTATAATTTTGCTTTAACTACAGAAACAAACTGATATTTAATAGCACCATATATAAGGCTCTACAGTGTCCTGGCCTAAAAGTAGACTTAAAGGGATTGTCTCATCTCAAAGTTTCATAGGATGCATGAATGAAGTAATGCTGCTTTGCTCTGTCACTTCCTGGTCAAGCTGTCTGTAATTAGCATATGAGCTCTGTGTATTCAGACTTCTCTGTTTATTAGTCTAGATTAGCTAAATTACCTTTTCTGAGGTCCGGAGAAGCTTCTCAGCTAATGTAAACAGTAGAGTAATTAGTCTTTTGTCTGAAAGATCAGATAAAAACAAGCTCTCACTGTCAGGAGTTCTGTGCTGTCATGACCTGTGTGATGACATCCCTCCCTGCTATCAGATAGAACAAACAGCAGGAGAAAAGGAGTACACAGGTCGGTCACTAGGGGAACCAGAGAGAGCCAGGAAGGTGATAAAATCACTTGTAGCTCCTTAACAAAAAATGATAAACAACGCAATATATTTGGAAAACGTGTTCATTTAGTGTTCCCTACATTTTGAAAGCTATTCTTTGTAGTGAGACAACCCCTTTAAGAGTTAGAATATTCTATAAAAATGTATCTATACACTAAATTGTTTAATTAGTCTAAATTTTGTTGTGACCCATCTAAGGTAAGTAGTCTGAAAACGTGGTTCTTGGACCAAAATTGGTTGTATAAGCCTGCCCTAAAGGAAAAGATCACTAATCCATTTTGGCTTTTGTTTCAATGCTTTTTTGACTTACTGCATGATATAATTATTGACTTATAAGTATGATAAGTCGTTTAAGATATAAACATTGAAATAACAGGACTTCAGGCAAAGAACAAGTTCTCACCATGGTAAAATGCAAATTGCAAAATTACCACAACACAGCATAGGAACAAAGCAGAGAGCTGCATGTCAGGTTATTCTGTAGCCAAGATCATCACAGGACACCCAGATCCCCTAGTAAGCTTCAGGCTCAACAGTAATGACAAAGAGAGAAATAGGACACATCTCTAGGGTCTAACCTTGGCAGATTGTACAAAGGAGCCATGCGAAAGCACGCCACAACAGCCCTTTTCCTCTGCTTCGACAGCAGCTTGTGCCAGACAGCCTTCTTAGACCTCAAGGGCTGCTCCACCTGTAGTACATGTTCAAATATCAGACAGACAATAATGCATGGAGTGCCAATGCAGGCTCATCTCTGTGGACAGTTCAGTTCAATTTAATGCATGGCTTCCATATGTTGTTTCCCGACACTCAGGAGAGAGCCTTTTACCTGTTCAAGATGGAAAACTGCGGCAGAGATTTTCTGCACACGCTCCACAGTTTGCTCAGGATCAGCGTCCTCACTTTTCAGTACATCCCTGTAGAGATTCAGCTGCCATTTCACTGCAGGGTCTTCGGACTGGCAGAGAGAAAAGAGACAAGGTCAGTGTTCAAAGTGTGTAGGACAAGGGAAGACCGAGAAACTCCGTAGTCTTAACGACAAATTTGCTCGCGCCAATTAACTCTAAATGAAGGAAAAATCAAGGATAATTTGTACGGAATAAGCGGAGAACAGCAAATTAATTGGACCCAGGTGTGTGTCAAAAAAGACGTTTGAAATCAGGGCTGCTAAAGTGATCAGCACTCCTACACTACCCTGCACAGGTCACTGCAAAAGGAAAAAAAAAATCATGTAAATGAGTGATTACAAAGCATTTAATCATCTCTGCTGCTCATTCAAGTGAGGCTCTGTAATAAATGTTGGCAGACGGGATGAAAGACTTGCACAGATAAGAGGGTGTTCACATATCATTTTATGTTTCCTTTAATGTATACACTGGGAAAAGCTCCCAACTCGTACATTAAACAGAGGCTGTGACAGATGCCAAACAGTGGCATATGTTACCCATGGACTAATATAGGATCTGTTCAATGGGTGCAGTGTAGATTTTTCATGATCTGTTTATTAAAGGGGTTCTAAAAATTAAATAATAAGGCACTAACCATTAAGGCTTCATCCTGACATGTACCTGTAAGCCCTAAACAAGATTAACCCTACCAACATAGTCCCCTGACGAAGCAAGGTAGGTGCAGAAACATGTTGGGACATTTCTTTTGATTAGGGAATTGTAGGGGATATAATTATTATCAAGGAGAGGTTCCTGACGGAGCCGTCCTTGTCAGGACGGGGGGCCTCGCACTTCTCTTGATAAGCAGGACTCATACTAGGATCACCAATTCAATAAGGTCCAATACTTAAATCAAAGCCCTTATATCACAACAACTTATTCACCAATAAAGAAATACAATGACACAAAGAATCATGTATAAAAAAAATATATATTAACAATCTTTATTAATTCAGAAATAGATATCAAAAACTGATATATCACTAATAGAACAAATTTAAGGCTAAAAACAATTAAAAATACCCGTATTCACCAAGGCATACAAATCCCACCATTCCTGAGTGAAAAAAATATTTTAAATATATAATTTGTAATATTAATGTAATAATAGTAAAGTGTCATACCTAAAAAATCAAGTGATTAAATAATATATAGACACATAAGATTGGGCATCTCGCACCCTACAGTACTTGTGTTATGCACATTTTTGCTCCCTTCTAATTGTATATGTTGTGCCTCTAAGGCTATGTTCACATGGCAATAATTGTGGGACGTATTTTGCCCGCAAATACGCCGTGTGCTCGGGAGCGGGGGCGGGGGGGCCGGCAGCCCGCCGGCCCCATAGACATTCATTATTCTCGGCGCATGTACGTCGTGAACAATTGACATGTCACTTCGCTCCCCGCTCGCCGTATCATGCGAGCAGGGAGAGGAGACGTAATCCATAGCTCTCTATGAGAACTGTGGATTACCGTAATGACTGGGACATATCTCGCCCTGTGTTTAGCGCAGTACGCCGCGAAATACGGGGCGAGATACGTCCTTGTTTAAGCCGTGTGAACATGGCCTAAGTATGCATGACTCTGGTTTCTAATTTGTGTATTTTACTGTTATAGGTGCATCTACACCTTTTAACTGTTTATTAATAAAAGTGACTTTTTATTGATATTTGGCCCTCCAAAGTATATACAGTAGTTAAGTCCCTGGGTGACTTTGGATATTTTTCTCCTGTGTTGTTCACCTTACAGGTTCTATAGGTATAAGGCACTAGTGCCCAAAAAATTTCAAAAAAACAATACTCACCTTCCCATCTCCATTCCAGCACTGGCTCTCCCGGATCTTTTTTTTTTTACTTTCCGTCTTCTTCTAAACAGAACGTTGCAGCTGTAGCCGCTAATTAGTTGCAGCGGACAAGTGCTTCTGCTTACATCACCATTTGGACCTGTTGGCTTTCAAACTGTGATGTACAGGCACGGCACATGACCGCTGCAGCCAAAAAGGACGGGGAGTAGATTTTTTTCCCTGAATTTTCTTTTATTGGGCACCAATTCCTTATTTTATTTTGATTTCTAGATACCGTACATACTCGAGTATAAGCCGACTTTTTCAACACATTTTTTATGCTGAAAAAGCCTCCCTCAGCTTATACTCGAGTTCTGTGTACAACTCACCTCAGCAGATAGTCATGTGACTGCTGTGTGCTTCCAGGACCTGTGATGTCACACAGAGTCATGTGACTGCTGTGTGCTTCCAGGACCTGTGATGATGTCATACAAAGGCGGCAAGAGTCATGTGACTGCTGTGTGCTTCCAGGAATGGCCTTGCATAGTGGAATTAGCTTCAAAAGTGTCTAGATCATCAGTGTTACCTGTAATGAAAGCCACAATAGAGGGAATTCTCTGACTCATGCTTATGGGAAGCAACATTAATGGAATTCCATAGAAGAACAAGTCGGCCAAAAGGATAGACAACCGCTCTACCTTCTAACAAGTGCCACCATAAAGATAATTCTGTGGGCCATTGTTTTATAGCACGACATCAGTGGAATTCCTGACAGACTGGAACAAGTTTCCCAAAAGGAAGCCCTGAAATGAGTGCAACCCTAGAGGAAAGTTAATGGTTTTAAAGCTGGAAGATCCTGTGCACCAGTAACTTGGGTCTGACATCCCAGAAGGGCCTAAGAAACTATCTAAGAGACTGTATGGCACAAGGCCTCTAGTTTCTATGGGAAAGTGAACTGTCCTCCAGTGTAAAGGAGCTCAAGGTAGTAAGTTTATTTGCGCTTATTTCTTCCCAGGCTGCAAGCAAGGTCTGTAAAAGTCAGTGTAGACAACAGAACAGCAGTGGCTTATATAAACAAACAGGGAAGAACCAGGTCCCTCTTCCATATGGAAGAAACTCATCAGATCTTCTCCGTCATGGAAAAGCATCTGCATCTCCTAACTGCCGTACATGTCCCAGAAAGTCTAAACAACTTGACAGATGAGCTGAGCAGACATCTTCACCCAAAATTGGGGAACTCCAGTAGAAGACTTTGTGGTGACAAACAAATGCCAAGATACAAAATATAGATCTTTCTCTGTTAAAGGTAGACAATCCACTGGTGGTGGATGCTATGTCCTGAAATGGGATTTCCCGCTGGCTTTCCTCTTGCCATAGCCCAAAGAGTCTTGACCAAAGCAACCCTTGATCAAGCAGATTTTGAGGATGGGACAAGAGAATTACTGGGTTCTCCCATTAAACTGGTGTCACATGGCAGCCCCATGTGACACTTCAGCATAAGTCTCAAGTGTACAGCAAGAAAGCTGACCGGACCCTATTGACATTCCCAGTGTTTGAATCTGAACCTTTAGGCGCAAAATGATGTTACCACACATCCACAAGTACAGTGGAATGATGGGTCCCCTGCACAAAGGGTGTGACCGTGCATCTGACAGTGTGAATCCACAGCTCAGTGACCCACAACCGGGTGTGACCATGAATCCTAGTGTGCCAATCCCACAGCTCCTGATGAGTCTCAAATTTACAGCATGTAAGCTGACTGGACCCTATTAACATTCCAAGGTTTGGATTCTAAATCTTCAGGCACAAAATGGTGTCACCACACATCCACAGGTCTGTATGATAGGCCCCGTGCACAAATAGGTGTGACTGTGCCACTCCGACAGCTAAGTGCCACAGAGAAAGAGGTTGACTCTTCACTGCTGAGGTCTCGAGGTCTCTTGGATAGACTAATAAAGACCCTTGGTCATTCCAGAGACTCCGCAACTAACAGAGCATGTGCAAGAATAAAAACTATATTCCTGCCTGGGTGCTCTCCTAAAGGATGTTTTCAAACTCCTTCTATGACAACCCTAATTAAATTCCTTCAACAAGTATATGACAAAGGCATAAACCCTTCAACTCAGAGGGTACATGAAGCAGCCTTGTTGCCCCTATTGAAGTGCACTTTGGAATCCATCCCTCAGTGAAGAGATTCTTCTGAGCAACATCCAGGATGAGATCTAGGATCGTGCACCAGTGTCAGCATGAAATTTACCCTTGGTGCTAAGGAAGCTGGGTGAGCCTTGGAAGAATCTTCCTTCCAATATTTATCCCAAACAGAGCCTCCCTCTTGGTCAAAACCTCCAATGAACACGTTGGAGAGCTACAGGCTTAGGATCAGCCGATTCTTACAGTGTTTTCCTCCAAGACAAGGTGATCCTTCGTTTTCTCACAAACTTCAGTTCTAAAGTCCCTTCACAGGATAACATCAACCAGAAGCAGCCTTGTCTTCCAGCCTTTGAAGAGTCTTCTACTCCACAACAGGATCTTCGCCAACTCAATATGGTGAGATGCCTAAGGACAATCCTTTAAACGACTGCCCCTTTCAGAAAAGAGGAAGACTTGCTTATCTCCTTCGCTGGTGCAAAGAAAGGAACTAAAAGCTTCCAAATCCACTATACTGGATGATAGCTTATGCTTACATGTCTGAGGCTTTGGACGTAACCAATTCCTTAGAGCCCGTAGTACCAGAGCTCTTTCAACTTGTCCAGGCGAGAGAGCTGGATTCTATAGACCAGATGTGTTTTGCAGCCTCTTGGTCATTTCCTAATACCTTCATTCTGCACTACAGAAGAACTCAAAAGTCCTCAGTTGACGCCTCCTTGGGAGGTCAATTCCGAGTTCTGTGTGAGTGGTCTCTCCCTAGGTTTTGCTTGCCACATCCCCATATTGTGCTGCTGGAGGGGACGCAAGGGAAGCTGAAGATTTAATATGTAAATCTGTTTTCTCTTAGTCCTTTCAGTAGCACTAAGCTCCCTCCCTACTGAAATTATTCTGGACAGTCTGAACTACAAAAATTACACAAACTAGTGGAGTTTGGGGGCTACTATATAGTATACACCTATTCATTAAAACTTCCATCTGTCCTACTGGCTTGCAGGGCAAGATTAACCCCATACTGTGCTGCTAAAAGGACTAAGGGAAAACAAATTTACATTCTAAGGGTAACATGTCAGAAAAGAGGCGCCGCCACACCAGTTTTAATGAGTATTAAATGAGTGTATAGTGCGCCCAAATGTAGCATATCTTAGACACATAGCTAGCATATTTTAGGTGAATAACTGCACCTAGTTTTGGTGTACGACTGTTCATACAGATATAGAATAGGGCTATAAAAGTTTTTTTGGCGAAAAAAAAAATTAAAAAAGTGGAAGAAGGGCAGGGCTCCTTCTTCCACTTTAGCTTATGCTGGGTATACTGACAGGATCACATAGGGAGCCATCACCGATGTCATAAAGCTTGGGGCAGATAACATAGGATCCCCCACTTACAGTAGGTGATGAGGACAACTCCACCCCCCCATCTATTCCCCCTTCCTGTTCAATGACTACTGCACATGACACAGAACATGCCCACAACCTTCTTCCATAGATTTGACCAGTTTTCCTACGTGTATGTGTCTGCTGTAAAGCATCTCTAAAGCAGTCACTTTTGGAGATGCCTTACAAAGACTAGCAAATCTCAAACTAAGATGTGAAATGTAGATGGTTCAATAGGGCAAAATATGTGCTTATTATGTGTAACCAAGTCTGAAAAGTTATTATTATGTAGGTACAATGTTAAGTACACACAATATAACAAGGTTTATACAATCAAGTGTAGGTTAGAATTCTTTTGGGCATTTGCTCCTTAAAAATTATGCTAATAACAGGGTTGTTAGGCCATGTCTACACAGCACTCGTTTTTAGGCGAATTCAGTATCCGTAAACTAGTGCCTATAGACCTCAATAGAAAATCCGAGCTGTATTTCTAAACCGCCGGTTTAATGAACATGTTCTATAATCCGTCGTTTTACTTTATACTTCAAATATGTAAGGTAACAGGACGTGAGTATATATTTAGCAGTGGTGTATTACACTGTAGCTGTGTAAACATTATTATTAAGGAATGCAGTCATTCATCTTTATCCATTTAATGGTACTTACTTTTTCCTGCAAGTGGAGGTTATTTCGCAGGTGTTCTTTAACTTCCTCATCTGTATCTTTCTGTAATAAAACAGAGTATTGGTTTATAGCCTTAAAGGGATAATCCCACAATTGATATTCATCACCCATCACTTTAATTTATTTAAAACAAAGCCAGTTGCTCACATATTTTCAGGGGGAGCTGTCCAAGGTTCTGTATAGGTACTCGTATACTTATTTCACAACATTTTCCTCCTGGACTAAATAAAACTTAAAGGGAATGTGTCATAAAAAAATTAGTCATTGTTTAAGTCCCATTTTTAGGTTAAACACATTTTTTAGGAATTTTTGGTTGTTTTTTTTTTTTACATTTTTCATATCAGTTTCAATATTTTTTAATAATTCTTAAGTCTTGCAGTTTTCACTTTGGCCACTGGGCCTTGTTTGCACTGCTTTAACAGCAGTCAGAGAGATGCTTTACAGCAGCTTCATGCACACAGGAGACTTAAGACTGACTCAGTCCCATTCACTTCTATAGAAGAGTTTTCTAGTCATGCTCTGTGACCTGGGAAGAAGTCACTGTGCAGGGAGGTGAAAGGGTGAACTGTGACTATCTCCTCTTGTGACTGGTGGATCCTGTGTTATATATTCACATTGGTGTCTCCTTTCCGTTTGACCCTCTTTGTGCTGATAATGAGCAGACAACTGAGAATCTTTCTCTACAGAACAGGAAGTGTTAGACTATTATTAGGCCTAGTGGCCAAAGTGAAAACTGCAGGACTTAAATTATTAAAAAATATTGAAAGTGATATGGAAAATTTAAAAAAATAACCAAAAATTCTTTAATAATGTGTTGAACATAAAAATGTGAGTTAAACAATAAGTCGTTTTTGATGACACATTCCCTTTAAACCAAGTTGTCTTATCTCTTAGCACCCTCAGGAAACAGGCGAGTCATGTGCTGGGGGATACTGCGGCCAGCCAGTATGTAGTATTGTATAATGGCTAGTCATAAGAGGCTGCCCTTGTAATATTAAAAAAACAGCTCAAATCCACCACAACAGGATCTATTTGCATAGAGTGGCTCTAAGTTCTGGGTCATAGAGGGTCGTCCTGCACGGAAGACCCCTTTCTGACATCAATATGACCTAAAAGAGCAAATGGACAGCTGTTATCCTAATGAGACGCCACCTTTAATTGATGACTACATCAACAGATAACCTATTAAGAGTTCAGACAGTAACCAAAAATAAAGTCGTATAATTCAAGAATCTGTGTAACCTTAGCAACCAATCTCAACCCGCTTTGTCACATTGCTAGACCGTCCATTAATCCTTCGACATTTCCATTTTGTTTATTTAACTAGATCCATTAAAAAGTCAATCTCTGAGATAAAGTATAGAAATAAGTGTTTAATTATACAATACAAAGGGACCTATTTACTTGACAAAATCAGTTATTAAAGGTATCCCCATTTAGAAGTCCTAAATCGAATAGCTGTCACAATAAAATGAGGGTACAATATCTCTATTTAAAAGCTGCGGCAAAGGAACACAAAGCAAGGGAACTTCATCTCCAGAAACAGAATTATCCCCACATAAAGATAGCAATGCTAATGTGACGCTTGGAGTCAATGCATATCCAAAATGATAATAGTGTTTATGCGCAGTCATCAGCAATTCAAGGAGCAATTCATTTGTATATAAATGAATGCAGCTTTTCTCACACACGTTTCCAAGCCCTGATCTAACATTATGTGCGGGAGATCAGAGAAAAAGTTCAGGCTGACTGCAGTATGGAGAGGCTGGGATATCGTTACTAGCTCCTCTGATTTTGTCACTTATACCTAATTACGTTTTCTTGCCTTGCACTATCTTAGTTCTGACTTGACCTTTCTCTCTGGACTATGGTCTCCACCTAACGGCTCATTCTGCATTATCAAACGGTCATGTGAGGGTACCTAGGGTTTTGTTAAAGGGGTTTTGCCTCGAAATAAAATTGACGTGGGATGCTTGCAAACTAAATAATAAACATTTTCACCATTCATTATTATTAAAATTTTTGGACCGTTTTTGTCTTAGCTGCTCCTTTAGTGATCCATTGTTTACAGCTCATCTCCAGGGGATACGACCAGGGCTGAGAGCTTCTCAGTCCTGGTCGCACATGCTCAGACATCACCTCTCCTCTCAGGCAGCTACTGAGTGTTCAAACCCCAGGTGCTGTCACTCTACTCCCTTCCTCTGTGCTCCTTAGTAATTAGTCAAACAGTGCAAAAAAAATAAAAAAGAAACCTCAATGAGGTCTGTGCATTGATAAAGAGAGGAAAAAACCCACAGGTTTGGTTCCTGCAGGGATTTGAAACTAGGACCCTTGTGCCTGGAGGCAAAAACTTTACCTCACAGCTTTATACATAAACAGATCTTTCTTCGACTACAGAGAGGAAAGGTCTGGTGATGTCATCCTGCAGGGTCACATGATCCGCAATTCAAACAAATCACACACGCCCCCTTCTGAGCACACAGAGCTGAAGAGCTGGATGCAGGAGGTATGAAATTAGATCGTGGCAAAACCCCTTTAATGGACTCATTGACGACATTGTTTATAATTCTGTGTGTTGTTGGATAACCCTTTGGGTTTAGCTTGGAAGAAGCTTTTGTTTCTTCCTTTTCTGCTTTTTTTTGTGGCTATCAGGATTGTACTTATCTATGTTCATTGATTCTGCTTCCTTAAATGTATCCATAAGACCTGTTCTTTTGTATGTATTGCACTGTTAATTTATGGATTGTATGACAGGTGCATACCTCTGTCCTGATGTTCTTTCACTGTTTTTTCAATCAAGCCTTTCTGAATAAGAAAAAAAAAAGAAAAAGTTCAGGCCGTGCTACTTACAAGATTGTATCTGCTCTTTGCCAGTGAGATCAGTTCCTGGTCCCCCGGGGTGCACATATTCAGACCGATGGGTAACATCTTCTTCAGGGCAGCTACAATCAGGGACGTCTGTATGGAGTAAAGATCTCCTCTGCGTTTGGTTCTCTTCCTCTCCTGATCTTGCCCTCCAGACTAGAACAGTGATACCATCATGGAATGGTTAGGTTCTGCATTACACATACCAAGGGTTGAGACGGACTGTTAACTGTGACATATAGCGGAAATGCTAAAATGCGATATGAATTGTTTCAGGAGAGAAAGCAGAAATCTCACTTCTGTGACACTGTAGCAAGGGCTTGTCAAATATCGACAAGGACAAAAAATTAGCCCGGCGTTGGGGGGCATTTATGAAAACTGATGCATGGATAGTAAAGGTTTGTATTCTATAACAAGCTGGTTTACTCCAAAACCGGTCTTAAAAATAATGGAAATGACCCTTCGGTTTATATTACCATTTTCTGTTGGCCCAGTTTTCATAAAAGACACTAATATACTTCTGATGCTCAGTAGATATTAAGCCTTTACTTAGGAACGAGTTTGGAAGACGACACCACGGTCATTAGTTGTATCATATACACTATGGAGTTACGTTATTATAACCGCTTCCTACTATTTATATTCACAGATATAAATATTCACATATTGTGAGCTGGCTTGGTGACTATATAAGGTGTGCAATAGGCTGTCTGCACCACCTATATCTCTCGTTGTAGTCATGGGTAAACGGGTTCATTTATCAGAGTTGCAAAAAGGGATGACTATTGGCTTTCAGGCCAAGGGATGCAGCATATCTAAATCTTCATAGTTGGTGAACTGTTCACATGCTGGTGTGGTGAAACTGTATGACGAGTGGACAAATAGCGCCATTGTGCATAAGTGACATGGAAACTGTGGAGCACCATGTGCCATTAAAGGGGTTGTCTCACTACAAGGATTGCTGCTTTTCATGTTAAAGAACTTGCAAAAACAAGTCACTTTGCAATATATGTCCATTAACAGTGTCCTACCTATTCCTAGAGATCCCCTCTTGTATGGGCTGCATCAGCTCCTCAGGTCGCTATAGCTACAGACCTGTTTGATCTCTCCTGATTGGCTGCCAGCACTGGTCGCTATAGCTACAGACCTGGCTTCTACTGCAGCCTAGTAGAAGCCAGTAAACACGCCCCTGAGTGAAACCAAGAAAACAGGACTGAGCTAAGATGAATCAAAGTATTGAGACAACCCCTTTAATGTTAAAGGTGAACATTAGCTACGAAGTGCCAGAAAGGCAGACTTGCCCACTGTAGTGAAGCAGCTTATTTCCACAATAAAGCATGGGGATCACAAAACATTGGTCTGAAACAAATGTTCAGTGAACTCTACTGCATATGAGGCTCCAGAGCAGATGGGTGGTTAATGCTTCTCTGCTAATTAAGTTACATTGGCAGAAAAGGCTTCCATTTTCACAGTAGTATCGGAGTTAAAAATTCACTGACTGGCTAAGGGTTGCCTTCTAAGATGAGTCACATTTTCTGCTTCATTGAATGGCTGGACATTGGCACATCAGGCATTGCTGGAAGAACATTATAGCCTGATGAATGTTTTTGTGACTTTCTCCAGGCCCACTTATCCATGTGGAAGGCACTTTCCTTCAATTTGAGTACGAAACCATCATTGCAGATCATATACACCCATACATGTGGATTGTCACATGGCTAGAAATGTCTGACAGTTGTTGAAAGAACAAGACTTCCAAGTACCATCCTTGTCTGTTAATTCCCCAGACTTGAACCTAACTAAGCATCTGTGGGACCACCTTGATTGTTGTGTTCGCCCTATGTAACCTCCCATATGCACCCTCCAGCAGTAGTCTGCATTACTCTAGATACCTGTGACAACATACCAGGACCTTATTGAATCACTCCCAGCCCATCTACCTGCTGTCTGTGCTGCACACTGGGATTATTCTGAATATTATATGGTGGTCATAATAATGTGACTTAATTGTGTATACGATTAGCTAAAACAGGTCTTTAATTCTCTTATGTATTCCTGAACTCGGAACAATAAGAACCAATTACTTACCAACAGTTGAAGATCTAATCTAAAGACCTACAAATGCTCTACTACAAAAATCACACATTGCATTCTTAAATACATCCAACAAATCTGAAATAGCAGGCACAGTTGTTTTTTTTTTGTTGTTTTTTTTTTTTTTTTAAAGTGAAGGGTAAATATAAAAATTTTTTTGGAAAATGTACCCAATTGGGTTAACAAAAATACCATTGCCCACGTATTAGCACTTAGATGCCTCCAAATGCTCATATTCTAGGATATTACTCCAGTAAAAATCCAACTGCTGATGAATAGTTCGGAGGTGGCAGCAGTGGGTGTTAAAAATCACATCCTTATCTGCCCCATTCAGTGCTTTGCAAATATTGTCCATGGCTTCTGAACCTCAAAGGGGTTGTCTCATCTCAAAGTTTCATAAGATGCATGAATGAAATAATGCTGCTTTGCTCTGTCACTTCCTGGTCAAGCTGTCTGTAATTAGCATATGAGCTCCGTGTATTCAGACTTCTCTGTTTATTATGTTTATCAGTCTAGATGAGCTAAATTACCTTCTCTGAGGTCCAGAGAAATGTCTGAGCTAATGTAAACAGTAGAGTAATTAGTCTTTTGTCTGAAAGATCAGATAAAAACAAGCTCTTACTGTCAGGAGTTCTGTGCTGCCTTGACCTGTGTGATGACATCACTCCCTGCTATCAGATAGAACAAACAGCAGGGGAGAAAAGAGTACGCAGGTTGGTCACTTGGGAAACCTGAGAGAGCTCAGAAGGTGATAAAATCATTTGTAGCTCCTTAACAAAAAAAGATGAACAACGCAAAATATTTGGAAAACGTCTTCATTTAGTGTTCCCTACATTTTGAAAGCTATTCTTTGTAGCGAGACAACCCCTTTAAAGTTATTGCTGAACACACATTCTGTATTATGTAATATAGCTCTGGTTTCCATCTGTATTAAGTGATGAGAACTGCCATTCAAATATTTGAATAAAAATATTGGCTGAATATATGAATTAATGTAAAATTGAGTATACAGCACCGATCCTTTGGAAGGGTTTTCCAAGCCCACCAATGCACATTCAAATATTTGACGCAAGAGACTACAGAGCTGTATAACATTAAACAGAACAAACTGGTGCAGTGAATGGGCAGTTATGCCAGCATTGTTCAGCTTTAATCCAAGTATAGAAGAAATAGATTGCAGCACTCGCTAATCAAATGTAAGCATAGCTTTATTCCAAAAAATAAAACCAATGCAGACGGGGATTGACCGGACAAACACGTCTTGAGGAAGCGCGTACACACGTGAAACGATCATAGGCTTGTTTGCCCTGTCTATCTCCGCCTGCTATGGTTTTACTTTTGAAATAAAGCTACGCTTAAATTTGAATGGGGAGTGCCGCAATCTATTTCTTCTATACTTGGATTGCTACAGACCAGAGGCGTAACTTGAAGCTTCTGGGCCCTAGTGCAAATAGTGAAATGGGGCCCCTCAGTTACCATGTGCAATTGACAATGCTGTGGCAAGAGGGCTTTTGGGGCCCCCTCAGACTGCAGGGCCTGGTAGCGACTGCTACCTCTTCACCCCATATAGCTACGCCCATGCTACAGGCCTTGCTGTTGCTGCTGAGCACCACTGAGAGCGTTTGAGTGGTGGCTATCCTGTGTGAGAGATATATAAGTGATTGTCCATTTGAATGGGACTGCTGGTGCCGATCGCTATTTTGGATTGAGTATTCTTCAGCTTTAGCCAATAGGGCGGTGTGATGTTAACAACCACTACTGCTACCTAGGAATTTTAGCAGTAGTTCTTTGCTGGGGGGGGTGGGTGGGGGGGTGTAGCTGGCTAAGTAAGGACTGATTGATATAGGTATATTTAGTAATCCCACGTTGGTCGTATTTTGCAAAAAAAGGTTTAGAGTTTCACTTCAAACTGTGCTAAAAAGAAAAAGCTTAAATACTTAGCACAGGTCACAGAAATTAAGACAATTAGGCTAGAGCTAAACAATGATTTCCGTCACAGCTTCCTTCTTCTCACCAAGTTAGGGGACATGTTAAGTGAGTTTACTTTTATGGAATGCATCTGTCATTATGTTAAATGTTTTTGTGGTTTGTGTGGTCTGTAACTCAATAGCGAAGTGGAATTCACAATTTCCAAACTCTGTGTATCCATATATATTAAGAGGCATTATGGGAAAGGAGCTGAGAAGCTCAAGCGCCCTCTATTGAATGTAACAAATCCTCAATTTGCTTCTGTCTCACTGAATCTTTAAGAAGCAAAAGGGATATTAGCCAAGCCAGCATCACTCATCTGCATACAGCTGTTTCGTGGTTTTGCCCCTCATCAGTGCAGAGCAGAGCTTACTGGCTATATTAAGTCATGCAAAATGTCCATTGCCATGGATGTGCCTGTAATACAGCAGCATTTTCAGATTACCTTTATCAGCTGAAATCATCAGCGAGCTCTAGCCTTATTGTAATCAATACCCAAAGTATTTTCACAATGAATGAACATGGAGAAAGATGTCCTCTAACTTCAGATACTTAAAACACATAAATATATAGCATAAAATAGGAAATATAGGAAAAACAAAGCCTGCAATGACATAATCACCACGTTTAATACACAAGAGACAATACAGAATAGAGACTAGACTTAATGGAACCACGTGTTTGACACCGAGTGAAAACATACTGTACTTTAAGTAATAATGAAATAAGGCACATCAAAATTTTATTTGAGTCTTAAAGCAGCAGTCCCTCTGCGGGGAACAAACAGAGAAAAAGGAAGGAAATAAACTCAAAAATAAAAAAAAATATTAAAAAAAAATTCCTTACTGGGTATTAGTCAATAACGATTGCCCTGTGAGGGGGTAGTTAGGACTTGGCTGTGAAAACCAGACTGACATTTTGAGTTGTCTTTTTAAACTCTGCTAATTAAAGTAAATAAATGAAAATCATATACAAAAGGAACCAAGAGCTAATAGAGAGCAGTAAGGACAAAGTGACTGGTACTTTAAGACTGCAAGTCAAAGCTCTGAGCTACACAAGCATGTGTTGGCCTTTTATAAACTTCTCTACTGTAAAGGTCCAATAAATGAGATTTGTCCTCTTAGGGAAGTAAATTGCATCATTTCATTTTCCTGGAAATTTCATTTACTTTATTAAGAACTACATTAACACCCGCTATTAAATTTCATGAACATCTATTACGATCTTTCTGTGTCACCTGAAGATCTAAAGACTCACTAACAAAAATATAGTAGCTCGAAAAGACTAATAGACCATTAGTTCCTTCCCTTAAATTTAAATGCAATCAAGAAGGCCCATACAAGATGAGCTAGGATTCTGCAGCACCGTCTATTGGATATAGTTTTCCTCAATTCACATCTGACTTACTGAGCCTTGTAATGTAAATGGTATTAGAGCCAACCGGATATTCATCTGCAGACAGCTGTTTCAGGATGTTAGCCCATATCTTCATATATCTACTAGCACTCAAATGTGGACGGGTCATCAGCGGTATCACAGGTCCCCATCTGTCCTAACATAGTCCATGTAACAAATGTACCACATTGAACACAAAGTTCCGTACTGCTTATCCACTTATTTATGTATCTTCACATAGTATGAATGTTTTTATTCTTGCACATTATAATCATTTAAAGTGAATATGGTATTTGTTTATTATGTATAAGCGTGTTGCTACCGCTACTTAAATGGGTGACGTAGTGATTCCAATTATGCTTGACAAAGGGGGAGTGTCCGACCTCTGAAACATCGCGCCTTGGACCACATGGATACGACCGTGAAGTGTTTGTCTCATAATGCCCGGGAAATAAAGGACTTGTTTGTCCGAATGTGAGCGGTGCCCAAGAGGATATATGTTGGACTTCAGGTCATGTCTCTCTTATTATATTTAAACTTTGAATATGGGCTTAAATGTTGCCAGAATGTTATGTTAAGTGATGGAATTTCATTAAAGTGGATAAGCAATACGGAACTTTGTGTTTAAAGCAGTAAATTTGTTACATGGATCAGGATGTTAACCCCTCATCAGTGCACAGAAGAATACTGGTTGGCTAGGAAGAAGCTCTAGGTGTAGCTTGAAAAGAGTAATGCTCCTCATTAGTGGGAGGCATCACATAGGCGTGTAAAGACTTATACATGATTTGTCCATTCACTGAAACACTGGATAATTTGAAAAGACTCATAAGAAATTAACTAAGACACTGCTGTACAACCTATTGGATGTAGCATTCCTCAACATTACCCCTTTCGAGCTATACCTACAGTCTCTTACCTAGCCAACCAGAATTCGACTCTGCACTGATGAGGGGCAAACACCCAGAAACAACCATCTGCAGATGAATATCTGGTTGACTCTAGCCTTATTTACATTGCAAGTCAAATGTGAATTAAGAAATAAATATACTAGTGACAATGCAATGAGACATTCTGTAAACTCTCATATAGATAATCAACAGGTGATCTGCACAGGACCATACAGAGACTGTTTTATGTGGAGCATGCTCCATCAGATGCTGCAGATTAGATACAGTTTTCCTTTGGAAGATGAATACTTCTAGAGGAAAAACCTGGCAGAAAAAAGTACCACACATAAAGCTATATGACCTGCATCATATTATGGGACGAGATGCACACTGTTGCGTGTGAAAAGATGGTTATTTTATACTGGTATTATTTCAGGCATACTTGATTTTGAAATGCATGCTTGAACAGTAATGGCCGCCCTCCGGTAAGCATTCTTAGGGACAAATCCAGTTGTGAGAGCTGTTAAGTCATGCCTTTGTTCTACTGCTTCAGGCATGGCTACCCTTCTGTTGTAGTGTTTCAGGCATGGCTGCTCCTGTGCTAGCTATTGCTTGGCAGACTTTCCTTTATTATATTGTGTCAAGCATGAATGTTCCCGATACGTTCTTCCTCACTCATATCGAAACTGCTTGGTATACAAACTGATTTAGTAAGGGACATATTGGAGAGGTTTCCACTTAAGGATTGGCAGGCAAAATCCCCCCCACAGCAGCCATTTCCAGCTGAAGTGCCTTAGGATAAGGATGATAATAACTTGCTGGGCATCAAAGCTTTGCTTACATTTGTGCCTTCAACAGGTTTCTGCAACAGTGATCTATGAATAGCACTAAAATAGGGTAAGAGTAACTTTACCCATGTAAATGACAAACTACGTAAAACATCAGTGGCGTCACAAGGGTGTTGCTATGAGTGGTCTGAAGTTAAACCGTGTAATAAAAAACACTAAGGGCGCGTCCCCACGACAAAGGACAAATACCGGTCGGTTTATCCGACCGGTATTTGTCCTGTTTTAGTGCCGTCCCCACGGCCGCCGGGGGACAGCTTTTCTCCGCGATGAGTGGAGAAAAGCCCTCCCCCTTCCCACTGATATGTTCATATTCCGTCCGAAAACTGGATGGAAGAATGAACATGCACAATGTTTTTCAAACCGCCGGGCGGAAAACCCGTGCAGTGGGGACTGCTGCACGGGTTTTCCATAGCGGCCCGGTGTGTTAGTTTGCGGCCGGTTTTTCAGACGGTCTGCAAAACCGCAAACCGCAGAAACACCGGCCGCAAACCGGTGCCGTGGGGACATGCCCTAAGCAATACACACATACTTAACCTGACCTGAAGAAACTACTGGTGATACAGTAAATAGAAGCAAGGTCATCAATGCTAAGCAAGACAAGGCAACATTAAATGTAATATGAAATGAGTTTTCAATGTAGATGAATGGCTTTCCAGCACTACCGATTGCAGAACACATCTTACTTATGAACCTTAGACATGTGCATGTATCCCCTGATGGCAGCTGAGCTAATGTCTGTTAAAATGTAATCCTCTCTGCATATTGCCTGACTCATTCTTTGCACTTTCTAGATATCCTATTTACAAATGTTACATCCAGATCACAGGCAGACCATGTAATCAACTTTGTAATCTTCTGTTGAATGATAACGTCTTGTCAACTGATCATATTACCCATGGGCTGTCTTGTCATCATGAATTTGCTATGAAGTGAGTTAGAAATTATTTTGCTACACCTCATATCTGAGCACAATCCTATCAACTACTGAAAATACTAATGATGCCTAAGTGTCCAGGTAATAATAGCCTAAAATAAAACCTTTATTAATAAACCTTAAAAATGGGAGGCTACAATAATGTCCCAAAAGAATACTACTAAACCAAAACGAGATAGAAAAAGCGGAGCACGCGCCCCGAAAGGGGCGACCCCGCACCAGGACACCCTTTTTTTTGTTTTGTGCTTAGTTTATTGTTTTTTGTTTATTATTATCTTTGTTTGTATTTTGTTACTATAGTGCTACAAAGTTTTTTTTAGAGGGTTCCGGTGCGGGGTCGCCCCTTACGGGCGAGGCTCCGTTTTTTCCCCAATCCTCTTTGGTCTAAAAGTTTTTTTTGGGGACATTTTGTACCCCCCTTTTTTAAGGGTTTATTAAAAAAGGTTATATTTTGGGGCTTTTAATTACCGGGACCCTTAGGCATCATTATTTTTTTTTTCAGTAGTTTTGTTTGTCTTCTTTTTTTTTGTGTTTCCGGGTTTTAAACCCGTATCTAATTTTCCTCCAACCTCAATTTTTTAGGAGTTTTTTTTTCCCAAAAATTCCTATAAAAAATTAAAAAAGAAACGTGACCTCCCTTGGTGACGCCACTGCTAACTTTATGGAACAAACAGAAATAAATTGGAGGGAGCCGGGCAACCTAATACAAATAAAAGGTAAATGCTTTGCTGTCCTTATTTTGTATGGGCTGTGTGAAAGAAAAATGTAGGAGACAAGTAAGTAAAACAGATGGAAAATGAACCATATATTCCTTAATTATTTGTGAAAAGATAAGGCAGTAAACAAAGTAGATTAAAATGAGGATTTTAAACAAAAAAAGTTCTACCGGGGCTCTGCAAAGAAAAAACCCAATTTTAAAAAAAGAAAAAAACTGTATCCCCAGCCCTTTTTATTTTTTTTTAAATCAAAATCCAAAGCAGAATTTTTTGTACAAAAAAAAAATTTTAATTTGGGGCCCAAAACCCTATACTTACCAGATTGTGGTGCTTTTAAAATGAATGTTATAGCACAAGTTAAAAGGGGCGGCATAACAAAAACTCTGTTTAAAACTGTAAGCCATGTGATCACCTTTTTAAGTAATTTTGAGTACTTTACAGTATAATTAAAGACAGCAGTTTCTCAAAAAAATGTCTGTATTTAACAAAATATTCATGTATAACATTGCTACAATCCCTACTATATTTTGTGCATGAGGGCATAGATTTAATGGTAGCAGCTGACCAATCCCGTTTGACAAAAATTTTAAAGTCTGAGCTTTTTCCAATTTAAAAATAGATTTGTAGTTTTATGCTTTTCTGTATAAAAGCTTGTCCCACCCTAGTCTAGAAGGGTGGGTCACCAAAAGAGGGGCCAAAATTTTGGGCCCCAAACTGGGAGCAATCATTGGGATTTTTTTTTATTTTTCATGTTTTGAAAGCAAAGTCAGCTACACTTTAAAGGGGTTTTCCAAATACATTGATTCATCTTCCCTCAGTCCCCTTTTTTTTTGGTTTTACTTTTGAAATTTAGGGGGGGTTTACTGGCTTTTTAAATTAGGCTGCAGTAGAAACCAGGAGGTCTGTACAAATCGACCCGCCCCCTTTTCAGCCTATCAGAGGGGATCAAACAGGTTTTTAGCTATTGCGACCACAGGGCTGAAAGCAGCCCAACAAGAGGGGGTATCAAGGAAAAAGTTTGGACACTGCTAAAAGGCCCCATAGCAAATTTACTTGTTTTTTCAAGATCTTTAAAATAAAAGCAGCAAACCTTGTAGCGAGACAACCCCTTTAAAAAAACCCTGGTTTTCCCACCCAAAATTTTTAGATACAATTTCAGCGATTTTTTGGGCAACATATGCCAAATTTTTTAGGGGTTTTAGGGTTTGGGAAAGGGGCCCCAAAACCCCAAACAGTGCCCCTTTTTTTCAACAAAAAATCCCAAAAAACTTTCCGTTATTTAAAACCTGAAGCCCCAAACCTTTGTCAAGGGTTTCCCAATTACACATTTTTCCCAAACAAAAGCCCCAAAATTTAGGGGACTATATAATTATGTTACTACTTGCAATGCGTTCTCGCTCTGCATTGAAATGCTTATTGATTTTGACTGTTTAAATTGTGAAAATGAAAAAAATATCATTATCAATTTCAATACTTTAGGGCTGGCAAACTTTTTTTTTTTTCAAATTTAGAAATTTGAGCTTCAAAAATATTGCCCTTAAATAATACATTTAAAATGGTTTTTCTATCTTTTTCAAAAGTCCATTTCCCAAAACCCAAAAATCCTTTTTTTTTACAGTATGGGTAGAGCGTTCTTTTTGTAAAAAAAATCATAAAAAAAACTTTTTCTAAACCCATAAATCCATTTTCCCGCACTACTAACCCTCATACGTAAAGGGGATTATGGTCCTCCTCAGGGACCGGAACCTACGTGTACCCATAACTCCCCCCTTTGTAGCTCGAGTATAGCACAGATTTGTTATTTCAGTCAGAAAACCAGCAGATGTCTGACCAAATCCATTTGCCATTTAAATGTTTGCAGCCTAGTGCTAATAGACTTACTTTTGACATCTTACTCTTGTTGTTTCCTGTCAGAAATGCCAGATTGTTGATTTCATTTTGAATCACAAAATTCTGTTCTTCTCTCTTAAAGTTCTAAACCAGAGAACACAAGAAAAATAATTAACAAAAGCACCAAAAAAATGAAAACTTTCTTACTTATGATACAATCACTGTTTGTAGGTTGAGCAATTCGCCATGCTGAACGACCAAACCTGTGCTGGCGGTTAACTTTAATTTGTTTGCCTTCATCAACTCTTTAATCAAGATTGACCTTGCTGTTAATTAACACCATTTCAAAGTTTCCATATAGATTTGATTCACATAAGGTAAATCACATACTTTGCTTCATTTATCTCATATCTGATGTACAGCCTGTATGAAAGATGAAAGCTGCATTCCCAGCTCTGTGGGCTTCAGAGGTAAAGTCTCACAACATAAGTATAAGATCCACTTAAAGGGGTTGTCTCACTACATTGATTCATCTTACCTTAGTCCTGTTTTCGTGTTTACTGGCGTCTACTAGGCTGCAGTAAAAGCCAGGTCTGTAGCTATAGCAACCAGTCTGTCACCTATCAAAAGACAAACAGGTCTTTCTAAGCAACCATACGTCAGCCTACAGAAAATCAAACGGGTCTTACAAAACGACAGTGCTGCAGCCTATCGGAGAGATCAAACAGGTCTGTAGCTATAGAACCCAGTGTGGCAGCCTATCAGGAGAATGGAACAGTTCTTACTAAGCAACCATGCGGGCAGCCATCGGGGAAGATTTAACGGTCTGTACTATACGACTGAGGACGATGCAGCCCTACAAGAGGGGGGAATCTAAATAAAAGGGACAGTTAAGGGGCAAATTCAAAGTGTCTTGTTTTTGCAAATTATAAATAAAAAGCGCAATCCTGAGTGAGAAAACCCTTTAAGATAGAGATACCAGACGGCTTAACCTACATTAAAATTGTTGCCTTGGAGTAAGCCCTCAATATCAGATTGGTGGTGATGGGGGGTTCAACTCGCAGCACCCCCCTTAAACGGTCTTAAAGGTCTGCTACAGGATATGCCATCAATACTAGGATTCCCTTATAGGAAAATTCTCATCCCTTCTGGAAAAGTAACTGGATGGGAATTCCCCCTTAGACCTATGCTTGCCAAATACATATATAAAGTTTAGTAAAAAAGTGTGTGTAATATCCATTTATAAATACATATATATGCCTATGATTTTGTTTTTATGAAAGGTTGTAATACATAAAAAACCTCTCTCTCTCTATATATATATATATACACACAAACAAACAAACATATATAGGTATAAAAGATGTTTTACAAAACAAAATACACCTGAAACACTTTTGTAACCATTTTTGGTCGAACCCACAAAAACCCTTTAAACACCACAATCAGGCCATGTCTAAATAAATAGAAATGGCACTCCCGTGTCCCCAAAACACGAGGCGATCCTTTTAACCCCGGTGGTGGAAGCCTAAGGCTCCTTCACGGGATGCTGCCATTCTATCACTTCCTGCCCCAGAACTGTGTACTAGTGATCACGCCCCCTTGTGGTCAAATACCCTACGTGGACTTACAGCATATGTAAAAAGAATAAAAATGTTTTAAAGTATAAATAAAAATATTACAAATTCAACTCGCCCCCCTTTTGCAATTTTACAAAAAAAAAAAAACAAAAAAGTTGGACATAATTGGTATCACTGCACCCGTAAAAGTTCAGTCTATTGAAATAGAACACATTTTTTAAATTATGCAAACAACCGAGAAAAAAAAAAAATTCTAAGTGGCAAAAATGTGTATCCCCTAAAAGTGATTAAAAAGTCACATTTATCCCAAAATTGTACCAATAAAAATTAGACTTCAGCCAGCAAAAAATGTGCCCTGACTCACCTCCTTAGGTGGAAAAGCAAAAGTTATTGGTCAGAAAAAAGGTCGTTGCAGCGAGAAATTAAGAAATAGAGAGTGTTTGCATTTTTTTGTAGTACTAAAACCCTACATGTTTGGTATTGCCGGAATTAACCTGCACACTACAGATAACACATCATTTATAACGAAGAGTGAACTCTTCAAAAACAAAACCCCCGCAAACAAGGCGGCAGTCCGTTTTTTGTTGTTGTTTTGTTGTTTTTTTAACATTTCACCCCACTTAGAATTATTTTCGGTTTCCCAGTATATTCTATGGTACAGTGAATGACACCTTTAGAAAGTACATCTTGCCCCACAAAATAAAAGCCCCCATTTGTCTATGTAAATCAGGGGTGTCAAACTGCCGGCCCTCCAGCTGTTGGGAAACTACAACTCCCATCATGCCCTCTGTTATAGATTATACAAATGCATGATGGGAGTTTTAGTTTCCCAACAGCTGGAGGGCCGGCAGTTTGACCCCTGTGATGTAGATGGAAAAATAAAAAAGTTAAAGGGGTTGTCTCACTACATTGATTCATCTTAAATCAGTCCCGTTTTCTTGGTTTTACTTTCAATTCAGGGGCGTGTTTACTGGCTTCCACTAGGCTGCAGTAGACGCCAGGTCTGTAGCTATAGCAACCAGCACTGGCAGCCTATCAGAGGAGATTGAACAGGTCTGTAGCTATAGCGACCAGTGCTGGCAGCCTATCAGGAGAGATCAAACAGGTCTGTAGCTATAGCGAGCTGAGGAGCTGATGCAGCCCATACAAGAGGGGATATCTCGGAATAGGTAGGACACTGTTAATGGACATATATTGCAAAGTGACTTGTTTTTGCAAGATCTTTAACATAAAAAGCAGCAATCCTTGTAGTGAAACAACCCCTTTAAGACTCTTGAAAGGGGAAGAGTTAAAAAAAAAAAAAAAAAAAAAGAGCCATATTATTATGACCGGCTGTCAGAAAGGGGCTAATGATTGGTGTTATGGCTCAGACGCCAGTATGGAGTAGGAAAAAGATCTTAAGACTCAAATATGTAAGTAAAGCTACAGACCGATATCTACTCCTTACATGTGATTTGCACCAAAGAATGAACACTTCGGCCACCATTCTGAACAGCTCATCCGAGTCTACATCTGGTGTTTTGAGCCAATTGGATCTGGATAAAAAGAAATAGGAAATGTAAGATACTGCTAAAGCAGTAAAGTATTGGAGAGGTAATGGGATGCAAAGGTTTTAATACCTGTTGTTATCTACATATCTGATCAGCATTGGGTAGAAGGCATAAAGGTCTCGGCATAAAACAGCAAACTCATCCAGAATAAGCAGCTCTGCTTCCTGCGTGTCGGACTTGCTGTCCGCTTTCAACTGCTCCTCTTCTTGCACAATCTTTATTGCTTTCTTCTTCAGTTTTTCCAGTGTGGGGATAAAATGGCTCTTTAGAAGGTCTGGCTGAGCCTTGCTGATAATTGGCTGAGCATAAACTGCAAACAAACATCAAGTACTAGATTAATAACATGAAACAAAAGTGCGAGTCTGCGGAGAGGTTTCAGTAGAACATGCACATCATTGAAAGCAGACATAGGTATCATGTTCTGCAGAGTAAGCGTGTTTCACCCAAATATCCCCACCGCTAGAATAAAATAAATGACTACATCTTTAATGTAATTCTGACTTATCGATAAAACCACCACACATCTCCACTTTCTTAAAGGGAATGTGTCATCAAAAATGACTTATTGTTTAACTCCCGCTTTTATGTTCAACACATTTTATAAGAATTTTTGGTTTTTTTTTTTTACATTTTCCATATCACTTTCAATATTTTTTATAATTTTTAAAGTCCTGCAGTTTTCACTTTGCCACTAGGCCTAAAAGACCTGACACTTCCTGTTCTGTACAGAAAGATTCTCATTGTCTGCTCATTATCAGCACAAAGAGGTCAAACTGAAAGGGAAAACCAGTGTGAATAGAGAACACAGGGTCCACCAGTCACAAGAGGGGATAGTCACAGTTTCACCCCTTTCACCTCCCTGCACAGTGATTTCTTCCCAGGTCACAGAGCATGACTAGAAAACTCTCCTATACCTTGTTTCCCCGAAAATAAGACAGCGTCTTATATTAATTTTTGCTCCTAAAGATGTGCTACGTCTTATTTTCAGGGGGTGTCTTATTTTTCCATGAATAAATTATAGCATGCTATACTAGTGTGTGTGTATATATATCTTAAAATTTTGAGTCACAAACCATAGGATATATGTACGTAAAGGACATTTTATGGCAGCTGCGGTGATTTCTCTCAAAGGATGGCAAATGTGACATGCTGGGACTTGTAGAACTAGAAGTTCCAGCATGCCCCATTAACCATCCTGTGAGATGTATGTGTGTCAGTATCATTGCTCTGTTCTCCCCCCTCTTCCCTCTGTTACTGACATGTACTTTCTGTCTACTCTCCTGGAATGTTCGGGACCTGTTCGGGACATCAGTCACATGACCTCCCTTCACAGGTCCTTCAACCCTCTAATGATTTCCACTATGTCTTGTTTTCAGGGGGGTGCCTTATATCCGGGAATTCAACAAAATCTCGGCTATGTCTTACTTTCGGGGGTGTCTTATTTTCGGGGAAACACGGTAGAAGTCAATGGGATTGAGTCAGTATTAAGTCTCCTATGTGCACGAAACTACTGTAAAGCATCTCTCTGACTGCTGCTAAAGCAGTGCAAACAAGGCCTCGTGGCCAAAGTGAAAACTGCAAGACTTAATTATTCAAAAATATCGAAAGTTATATGAAAAATAAAAAAAAATAAAAAAAAATAGCTAAAAAATGTGTTTAATATAAAAACGTGAGTTAAACAATAAGTCATTGTTGATGACACATTCCCTTTAAGGTCATTGATGTCACAACTTGGAAGTAAGAACATTTACCTGACAAACGTCAAAACTCATAATGCTGTTTTTCTCCCAGGTTAGGAGCAAGGGTCCAACAGAGTAAGTATTTCTATATACAAATTACAATCTAGCAGCTGGGCCATCAAATAGAGAGGGCAAAACAGGGAAATGACCAAGGGCTTCCACCACCATCCTCAGTGCAATTTAGAGCTCAAATGGTTGAAAATCTTGGATCTTAAAGGGGTGTTGCCATCACAAACATTGATGGCATATCAATAGCATAGACCATCAGTGGAGGGACCCACACTTCTCTCCAGAAGGAGCCCCAAAACTCCCCGTTCTAAATGAGGTGGCTGCACTCTGCTGTACTAGGGAATCCCATTGAAATCCACGGAGAGTAAGCACACAAGCATGGGGCCATTATTATGTACATTACATGGATGTCTTAGTAGGACACTGAAGAAAATGTCTTGGCCACAGGTGTCTCCAACCTCGTTTCTGTCCTGTCTCATAGTTATAATTCAGAATAAGTGATAGTAACCAAAAAGATCTCAGACAAGTAGCATTGCATGAAACGCGTAGGGAAAGCAGCTATCTATCATTTAAAATAGCATACCACATAAAAGCTTTTATCTACTATGCAGTGGTCTTGTTGTGGTACGACTATTAGAAGTTCAAAACCTTCTAACCCGAGACTAAAACTCTCTGGAAACGTAGCAATTGGTTCCAAAGTCCCTAAGTGTATGCAGATTAAATACATGTAACTAATACAGATAAAACAAGACCTGAAATATAACATGTAGGAATCGGTCCTGTAAATGTTGTAGAGGAGAGGAACTTCTTTAGGACACTGTACAATGCACACAGGGTGGCACAAAATAAAATGAAAATCATCCTCTCCTGGTGGCCAAAGGAGCAGGTCACCCAAGCATAACGAATGAACACCACAGAAGATGTAGTTCTGCACTGTACTGTAGAGAGGTGCTACTAGACATGTACTTTATGTTTACAGTAAAATGTCCATGTTGATTGGCTGGATCTTTGAGTCAATCACACGTCACAGATCGGCAGTATGAGTATCATTGTAAGCTGAATATGGTTTCAAGTTAAGCTGGTCCAGGAAAGACTATTGTATGCTATTAAAGGGGTTTTGCCACAATCTCATTTCATAACTCCTGCATCCAGCTCTTCAGCTCTGTGTGCTCAGAAAGGGGCGTGTGTGATTTGGTTGAATTGCATATCATGTGACCCAGCAGGATGACATCACCAGGCCTTTCCTCTCTTTAGTCAAAGAAAGGTCTGTTTATGTATAGAGAAGTAAGTAGCTCAGAGGTAAAGTTTTTACCTCACAGCACAAGGGTCCTAGGTTTAAACCCCTGCAGCAACCAAACCTGTGGATTTTTTTTTCTCTTTATCAATGCACAGACCTCATTGAGGTTTCTTTTTTATTTATTACCACTGTTTGACTAATTACTAAGGAGTCCAGAGGACAGGAGTAGAGGGACAGCACCTGGGGTTTGAACACTCAGTAGCTGCCTGAGAGGAGAGGTGAAGTCTGAGCATGTGCGCCCAGGACTGAGGAGCTCTCAGCCCTGGTCGTATCCCCTGGAGACGAGCTGTAAACAGTGGATCACTAAGAGAGCAGCTAAAACAAAAACGGTGCAGAATTTTTAATAATGATGTATGGTGAAAATGTTTATTATTTAGTTTGCAAGTTTCCCACATCAATTTTACTTCGTGGCAAAACCCCTTTAATATTGTGACCTGAGACTATTGTAACTGAAGGGACCATTGTAGTATGTGATGACATATCGCTAGGATATGTTATCAGTTACTAAATGAGACCTGGGTGGATCCTTAGATTGAAAAGACCTTCACTTAGTTTGACTGCAGAGCAATCATAATGTTAGGACATAACAAGGCAATATAACATAACATTAAAGTTATTGCTGCTTACATTCCTGGCCTGGCCTGTGCCGCCGAGTTGGCTGTGCATCCAAGGCTCTCTACATTCACCTCATTAGGAGTTTGCAGCCAAGTAAATGGGCCTGATTTTATTCAGAACGCTCAAAGAAATAAATGTAGTAGCAAGATGGGGAACACCTTGGTGAATGGTGTAAAATGCCCCTTATAATAAACAAAAATTACCACTCAATATAAAACCGCACCAATATTTTGGTTTTCTTTGCTCAGTTTCCTTATGTCCGTTAAGCTGCAATAATTGGCTGCAGAAAGAAGATAAACTAATACTTGCTCTGGGATCTAGAGCAGATGTTCTGTAATTACATTTATCATGCTTATACCTTGACATGTATTATATACAGCCTCTATACCTACTTTTCATAGTACTTGAAATAGGGATGTAGAAGTTTGCACTTCTAGTTATAGTTACATAGTAAAAAATCTTCAGTAAATGGAAGGTCCCTTTAAATACTCCTAAAATATTTCTACTGGTTTCAGCATTCCGAACCAGTAAAACCATTTCATGCATGACTAGAAAGAAACCTCCTGAGGCTACGTCTCCACTGCACACATTTTCAGTCATTTTTTCAGTGTTTTTCGTTTTCTGAAACTGCTGAAAAAATGACTGAAAACAGGTCCCATAGACTTTAATAGTAAGATGCTGTAGTTTTAGAGTATTTAAGGCTCAAATCTTATTCATGAGGAGGTGTTAGCCCCGCCCACCAACGACTAGCCCCACCCACCTACAGTTATTCACATGTTTCTGCCTATTCAAAGTAATAGGTTTATCAGTTGAGGTGGGCGGGGCTAGCCTCAGATGGGCGTGGTTTGAAAAAACTGACTCTTTATATGACTCTTTTCTAGTTGAAGACTGCAGATTTGAGCACTAAATACTCTTAAACTCCAGCATCTTACAGAATAAGGGACACAGCGCTGGAAACAGCAGGTCTGACACTAGCTTGTGCTGTCCTCAGCAAGGGGGGCATAAACTATGTGACAGGTTCACTTTAAAGGGGTTTTGCCATGAAGGCATTTCATGCCTGGAGTGGTATGGGGATCTTAATTCCATTCTGGACACTGGGGAAAGGGGTGAGATACATTGTCAGTGAATGGGTTAAAAGGAGTAATATTCCTCATTAGGGAGAGGCACTATATAGGTTTGTGAAGACGTATAAGCCATAACTGCTCCACTAAAATTTAAA
The DNA here is from genome assembly GCA_025379985.1 of Phyllomedusa bahiana. Taxonomy (NCBI): domain Eukaryota; kingdom Metazoa; phylum Chordata; class Amphibia; order Anura; family Hylidae; genus Phyllomedusa; species Phyllomedusa bahiana. The sequence goes on from JAODAL010000785.1 coordinate 123,980, forward strand.
TATGCTAATAAACTCAAGAGAAGGGAGCTCGGACTCCAGCATCACCTACTGGAAATGATGTTCCTTAAAGTTATATCCAACCGAAAGAGCTTTGAAACATGAAAAGGAATTTAAAGCCAAGCTTGTTACCCATCTGCAGACAGCTGTTTCAAGGTGTTTCCCACTCCTCAGCGAAATGGGTAACCACAAAAAAATTTATCCTGCTTCATCTACACATCAGTATTCATTCCAGGAAGGCCCACAGATTCCTTGCTTTTTCCTTTGTGCAAATACTATCATGTAGATCTAGCATACTTTGTAACAAAAGTTGTATAAGACCAAACACTAACAAAATTATATTTATAACCTTTTATGTTATCAGTTTTGTCCAATGTCACATTTTGCTATAGCAGGATAAATGTCAAGTGGATTTGCACTAATACTTTTGGAGAAAGATTTTAAAACAAGCATCTGGGCAGCATTGATCACTGCTTTGCCACCAACAACAATTAGTGTAGAGAGGCCATTCTCTAGCCTGGAAATAATGAGATCAGATGTGAAGTCATCTATGAAGGATCTGATCGAGGCGATAATATTTCTTAGAACAAATTCATACACTCAATCGACAAATGTTATTCAGGATGTTTTTTGTTGAAAACGTTTTTTCCCACTTACTGCAGTGTTTAACATATTTACAATTTATTAAAGTTTTTTTGTATTCTAAAGTTGTATCCAATAAATATATTTATGTTCTACCTTAATAGCTTGATTATTGTATCATAAGGTGAGAAAAAGCCAGATGATACCATTTTACTACAGGAAAGTTATCACTTAAGCGTGCGCCATGTATGAGGGAGTCAGTTTTGTCCGATGTCACACTTTGCTATCGTATTATTGTCGTCTTGGTAACAGACAAATGTATAATAAAATAAATTATGCAAAATATGCAAAAGTGGGATTCAGATATAGAATTATATAATTAAAAAATATATAAAAATGTCTTGTATTATCACCAGGTGAGCATTTCAGAATTTCACAATTCTGTGCTCAAGTAACTAAAAGAGGCAAGTGTAGTGATTTAGTGTCGTGACAGCGAGACCTGTCAGAGGATAACAAAAGAACTGCAAATGCTTTTTAGGCAGCATAGCCCTTTTTTTCCATTTTTGCTCCAGGCTAATGTAAGTCTTAAATAAAGTAAAATGCCTGTCAATAGCAGGATAAATGTCAAGTGGATTTGCACTAATACTTTGGGAGAAAGATTTTAAAAACAAGTATCTGGGCAGCGTTGTAAAATGGACAATGACGGGATCATAACGCACAGGATTACCTGCAATTCTCTTCATCCAGGAAGCTTCGTCTATTCCCAGATTGTTGTTAATAATTTTTAAGATGTTGCCTAGGATGACGCTTAGATGTTCCGAGGTCACATGAGTACAGCACGGCCTGGCATTCTCTGGCACATTCTCTGTTCCCCGCTCCCACCAGTAGGAAAGATAGTTGCATAACATTGGCAGCACCACTTCAATAACATGTGGCATCTCTGTATACCTGGCTCCAGACTCAGCCAGATCATTGATTTCTTTCATCAAACCTTCCAAGTGAGGCATTTCTGGACACATCTCTTCAACAGTGTCTGGCATGCCTAAAACTGCAATTCGGAAATCAGCATTAAAATCAATCTCCTTGATGTGTTTATTGCATGACTTAAAGGCTATAGATACCTTTGACATGAAATACATATTTTACATACTATATATTGTTGTTCACCAAGAGTGAAAAAATGCAGTAATTGTTAAAGGGGTTTTATCATTACACACTTTCGTAGACTAGAGCTGTCTCTATCTGTTTCAGCTTCAAATCCAGGGGCAAGTCTCTCTTCCCTGTAGGCATGTCTCCCCTCACTGAAGAGTTGTAACATTATTATTCTGTGTGAAGCAGTGGAAGGGAGAGGACGTCAGCTTCTGCAATGTTATTTTGTCTGCAGAGCTGTCACCTGCCTCCCAGGCTCCTTGTAACCAGAACCCCTGCATTGCTGTAACCAGAACACCTGCATTGGTGTAAGCAGTCATACATACAGCCTGAACTGATTAAACAAATGTGAGAAATGCACGCTGCCACCTCCCCCCACTGTTATCAGGCAGGAGGTAGAGCAGACTGTATAAGGCTGTGTTATATGAGGGGAAAGTGAATCTAACAGCTAGAGACTCAGTAATTGCCCAGATCCTTTACATAGAATTATCACTGGGAGAGGAGTATAGAGAGAGGCTGAGACAGCCTTCATTGTACTCACACAGTCCTCTCAGGCAGTTCGTTTCACTTTTGTTTTCCACAGCTCAGAGGGGAGTAAGCACAGAGTGCAGGCAGCCAATCACTAGCTATAGCTGCACAGATTAGCTCAGGTCTGCTATACTAAGTGACTTACATAATGCAAACCAATTACAAAAGTGAATATTTTTACTGTCCCCATCATTTGAGATATGATCTTTGTAGCGAGAAACCCCCTTTAATCTTAAATACTCACTCCTTCAGTTTGCAGTAGGAGTGCCCTCCTAGAAATACATTTTGGATTTGAGATCTGTGTGTTTAAATCTATAGCTTGCTTTGAAAGTGCCGTTTTCTCTGTACACTTGTACACAGTCAATGTGATTCTCATGTTGCAAAAACCGCCTTCTGTGTGCTTTCCTTCCTGTGTCTGCAACCTGGGTGAGCTTCTCTTCTTGGAGGCTCCCCCGCTTCCACGATATGGTTTGTCACAAAAAAACTTGCCTCCCTCCCTAACACTTACATAAGGTAGGGGAGAGCAAATAGTCTGTCAGAAGCAGGAGCAGTACTTTTACAGATTTGTTTGCCATTCAGCGGGTAGGTGAAGGACTCAACCTTCACAGCAGCAGAAAAATGCTTAATTTTAAATACAGAAAGCAAATGGACAGTATAAAAAAATCAATTCAAAGGTATCTATATCCTTTAATGAGTTACCTGTATATACTGTGTACATGGCAGAATACTTACTAGCTCGCTCTCTGGGTGATTTGGTATTAAACACGGAGAGAGGATTGTTGTGGTTTAGTGATGGCTCAAGAAAAGCTACAGGTATGGCTCCGGCCAGGGCTGCCAGACATTCTCCTAAGGCTGGTCTCTGCCTGTAAAATTTAAATGCAATAGTTTCAATAGCCATGATCAGGATGAACAATCCCTTCAAATACAGATAAATAGATTTCCTTATGACTTACAACATTCAAGCCACTTATGAAATTTAATTCATACATTTATAAAATGGCATGGATCTGGAATTAAGGGGAAACTTTTAGCCGTTTCATGTTCCCCGGACCACTAGCAGCGTGAAATAGCCACAGTCTACCACTTAGCACCCAAGAGAAGAGAAGACACAGCTTGAGATACACCTGGGTATGTGTATCAGCCCAAGCAGGAAAGCCTGATGTGCAGCTCATCTCCTACCCAGCTCAGCTAACCAGGCAGGTGTTTCCTTATATGCAAACAAGGAGAGACCTGTCAGTTAAGCAAAGCAGCAGTAGATGCCCATTGCATTCTTTAAAGGGGTTTTGCCACAAAGTAAAATTGACGTGGGAAGTTTGTAAATTAAATAACAAACATTTTCACCATTCATCAATATTAAAAATTCTGCACCGTTTTTGTTTTAGTTGCTCCCTTAGTGATCCACTGTTTACAGCTCGTCTCCAGGGAATACGACCAGGGCTGAGAGCTTCTCAGTCCTGGTCGCACATGCTCAGACATCACCTCTCCTCTCCGGCAGCTACTGAGTGTTCAAACCCCAGGTGCTGTCATTCTACTCCCGTCCTCTGTACTCCTTAGTAATTAGTCAAACAGTGCAAATAAATAAAAAAAAAAGAAACCTCAATCAGGTTTGTGCATTGATAAAGAGAAAAAAAATCCACAGGTTTGGTTCCTGCAGGGATTTGAACAGAGGACCCTTGTGTCTGGAGGCAAAAGTTTTACCTCTGAGCTACAATGTAGCTACTTACAGTTCTACAGACCTTTCTTTGACTAGAGAGAGGAAAGGCCTGGTGATGTCACCCTGCTGGGTCACATGATATGCAATTCAAACAAATCACACACGCCCCCTTCTGAGCACACAGAGCTGAGGAGCTGGATGCAGAAGGTATAAGATCGTGGCAAAACCCCTTTAAGTTTACTTACATTCTTAAATAGTAAAATTGACAAAAATGGTACAAAGGTAAATAAAAGCAAAAAGAGAAAACCCTTAGGGTGCGTTCCCACAGCAAAGACCAAATGTCGGATTTTCCAACTGGTATTTAGTCTTATTTTGGCACGCAAGGGGGGGACGGCTTTTGTCCACGGTTTGCAGATTCAAACCCCCTTCGCACTCACATGTTCATGCTCTGCCCGCAAAGTAGGCGGAAGAATGAACATATTCTACGTTTTTAGGAACACTGGTGGTGTAAAAAGCCGTCCGGTGGAGAATCCGTGCAGTGTGGACTGCTGAACGGATTTTCTATTACAATCAATGTAAAAGGTTGACAGACGCTGTACAGACGGTTTTCAAATCCGAAAACCGTCTGTTAGGCTATGTGCACACGGGGTAATTTCGGCGCACATTTCGCCGAAATTACGGTAATTCATAGTTCTCATAGAGAACTATGGATTACGCCTCCTCTCCCCGCTTGTACAATACGATTGTATTGTACGCGTGGGGGAGATAAGTAACACGTCAAATACTTGCAGCGAATAATGAATGTCTGTGGGGACGGGGGGCCCTGCAATTATGCCGTGTGAACATAGCCTAAAACCGACTGCAAACCTTTGCCGTGGGGACAAGCCCTTAGATTGGACAGATCATGTAACTGCTGAAAAGCTGTGCATTATTTAAATGACTGGCCTGCAATGTTGCACCTGGATGAGTCAGATCTGCCAGATCAAGCAATGCTCTTTGTTTGTGACCCTCCATAATGACTTCTATGTCCTAGTCAGGCATATAAGAAGTAAAGCTTGAGGATTCAATCTAAAACAAAAATGAACTCAATACTCAACTGCAGTGAAACAAGAAATGTGCAGGACTATATTATATATATGAAGTGCACTTTGGTGAATGCTTCAGATTTCAGCACAGCTACCAAAGCCGAGTGCAAAACTACAACACTTTTCAGTATTTTTGCACTCAATGGAAATAGAAATGAAACCGGATCTTTCTCAGCGCGGTCGTCAATAGTCATCAGACAGGGTTACAGTGTAAAACCCATTCTAATGCTCTGTGCCACAAAGTAGGAAAAAAGGAATTTTATGTCTTGTTTGCTTATTATTGATGACAGTACGGAGAAGGATCAAGTTTCTTTTCTATTTCCATTGATCCCAAAGGAAAACAGATTTAACAGTAATGACATTAGCAACCAGGTGTCAGAGTAATGTTACAGTAAGATGTGACAGTGCCACAACCATCATTTTATTAAAATGTCACAATCATTTTTAAAATCCTGACAAATTAGCTAAACACGAGTCACAGTTACATGTCCTAGACAATATTTCAATATAATTGTTTGCTCACTTCTAAAATCTCCCATTTGCAACATAAACAAAAGTATCCATACACCTACTTATTTAGATTATTAGGTGTGCTAAGCATATACGTTGTTTAAAGGGAATGTGTCATCAAAAAGGACATATTGTTTAACTCACATTTTTATGTTCAACACATTTTTTTAAGAATTTTTGGTTATATTTTTTTTTACATTTTCCTCATCACTTTCAATATTATTTAATAAATTCTTAAAGGGGTTGTCTCACTACATCGGTTCATGTCCCCTCAGTCCTGTTTTCTTGGATTCACTTTGAATTCAGAGGCGTGTTTACTGGCTTCTACTAGGCTGCAGTAGAAGCCAGGTCTGTAGCTATAGCAACCAGTGCTGGCAGCCTATCAGGAGAAATCAAACAGGTCTGTAGCTATAGCAACCAGTGCTGGCAGCCTATCAGGAGAGATCAAACAGGTCTGTAGCTATTGCGACCTGTGGAGCTGTTGCAGCCCATACAAGAGGGGATATCTAGGAATAGGTAGGACACTGTTAATGGACACATATTGCAAAGTGACTTGTTTTTCCAAGATCTTTAACATTAAAAGCAATCCCTGTAGTGAGACAACCCCTTTAAGTCCTGCACTTTTCACTTTGGCCACTAGGCCTAATAATTGTCTGACACTTCCTGTTCTGTACAGAAAGATTCTCAGTTGTCTGCTCATTATCAGCACAAAGAGGGTCAAACTGAAAGGAGACGCCAGTGTGAATAGATAACACAGGACCCACCAGTCACAAGAGGAGATAGTCACACTTCACCCTTTCACCTCCCTGCACAGTGATTTTTTCCCAGGTCACAGAGCATGACTAGAAAACTCTCCTATAGAAGTGAATGGGACTGAATCAGTCTTAAGTCTCCTATGTGCATGAAGCCACTGTAAGGCATCTCTCTGACTGCTGTTAAAGCAGTGCAAACAAGGCCTAGTGGCCAAAGTGAAAACTGTAGGACTTAAGAATTATTAAAAAATATTGAAAGTGATCTGGAAAAAAAAAAAAATTCCAGAAAAATGTGTTTAACATAAAAATGGGACTTAAACAATGACTAATTTTTTAATGACACATTCCCTTTAACCTCTTGCTGACTGACCACCCTCTTGACAGCAGGCTGTACATGTCTGCAGAGACATCTATTAACTAAGTGTTGCCCTAACAGCAGCCCAGGTCATTACACACAGTGTGATGTACAGTATCAGCATACTGGCGAATACTAATTCATTGTAAGCAGGGCTGTGGAGTCGGAGTCATTATAAAATGGACCGAATCCAAAAATATATCATAAATTGATTCAGTTAGTTAAATCCAGTGTCAAGAGCAAGAAGAATTAGGTCTTGCCAATGCTGCTGCTCCCATATCTTCAGCCTCATCAGATGAGGAGTGTAATTGATGACATGGAGCGGACAGAGCGTTGCTGGAGGGGAAAATATTCTGCTCCCGTAGCAAACAGATTGACCAGATTTCAGCAAAATTTTCCACCTGCTTTTAAAGAAGTAGAAGAGTTCAACAACGCATCAAAACTGACTGTGGCTGAGGCAATTCCTTTATACCCTAAAATTGTTAGAGATGTTGCCCCTGTGGTCACCGCTTTGCCCCCAAGTTAGTGTAGAGAGGCCGTTCTCTAGCCTGGAAATATGAGATCAGATGTGAGGTCATGTATGCAGGATCTGATGGAGGCAATACTATTACTCAGAACAAATTCAGAGACTCAACAAATGTTATTCAGGACGTTATTCAAACCTGCTGGTTTGTTGCTGCTGTACTTGTGGTAGGTCTCTAGTCTGCTAGTTGATGATGAGATGACAATACATGCCCCAGACTGTTGACATTGAGCCTGTTCTATGTTGGTCAGTCCAGAAAATAATCAGGATTTGCTTCAACCACAAACATAAAACCTTGGTAGGTTGCAATATCAACCCCTTCTACTAGGATTTCCATTAATTACAATTAAAGGGTTTTTCTCACTACATTGTTTCATCTTACCTCAGTCCTGTTTTCTTGTTTTCATTTTTGAGGGGGTGTTTACTGACTTTACTGGCTGCTACTGGCCTGCAGTGATGAGCAAAAGGTCTGTAGCTATAGCAACCAGCACTTGCAGCCTATGAGGAGAGATTGAGCAGGTCTGTAGCTATAGCAACCAGCACTGCCAGCCTATCAGGAGAGATTGAACAGGTCTGTAGCTATAGCAACCAGCACTGCCAGCCTATCAGGAGAGATTGAACAGGTCTGTAGCTATAGCAACCAGCACTGCCAGCCTATCAGGAGAGATTGAACAGGTCTGTAGCTATAGCAACCAGCACTGCCAGCCTATCAGGAGAGATTGAACAGGTCTGCAGCTATAGCAACCAGCACTGCCAGCCTATCAGGAGAGAATGAACAGGTCCGTAGCTATAGCAACCAGCACTGCCAGCCTATCAGGAGAGATTGAACAGGTCTGTAGTTATAGCAACCAGCACTGCCAGCCTATCAGGAGAGATTAAACAGGTCCGTAGCTATAACGACCTGGGAGCTAGTGCAGCCCATACAAGAGGGGATATCTAGGAATAGGTAGGACACATATTGCAAAGTGACTTGTTTTTGCAAGATCTTTAGCATAAAAAGCAATCCTTGAGACAACCCCTTTAAGGGAATGGAATGGTAGTAGACTGCTAGAAAACAGGAACATCTTTGGGAACCAAAAACTAAGATGTGTAACTAGTGCACTCTAGGGGTAAGCACATGTGGGAATATATGCATTGATAAACTGGAATAACAGCTAATGTGTATATTAAAGCAGCAAAATATGCAGATGTAAATATATTACAACTCCCCACGACTTGTTGCAACAGTTATCTGCATCCACAATTGACACCATAATTGATAACACAGTGGATAGCGGTACTTGTGCTTAACTTATTCCATCAGTAGGTCTGAAGTAAAATCTTTGATTTTGTCCATGTGGCTTGAATGATACAGAGATAGAAAACCCAATTAATCAGCTCGAGGTACTTATTTATGTTCTGTTCCCGCTGGCTTTCTTCCCTGTTGCCTGAATTAAGCTGCTGGAATATTGCATTGATTGGCTATCTCACAGCTTGCTGTCTGTGCTTTTTGACAGGCAATTTAGTTGCTACATGTCGGCCTCAATAAAAAGAAAAAAAAACAAAACATTCAGACTGCTGACATTTCAACAGACGAGCAATTTATCCAGATGGAATTTTCCTCGCCGCGGCGCAGTCTGTGTGCAAGTGGCAGGATGTGTAATATTGCAGTCTTTGTAGCGGCTATGTAAAAACACAGACCATGGAGTTATGGAGTTCAGGGTAAATAGGTGGCAGCCATGGACATTTCCAAATAAAGGGCCATTCACAACACACTTCCATTGTACAGAAAAAAATAGACTAAAAGTAGCCCAAAATCAATAAGGTTGGTCTATAGCACCATGTGGCTAGGCTGCAGTCAATGTCAGAGTAGCAATATCCTGATGTGTATCGACAATGTTCTGCCAAAATAGGATGTGAACGGCTTCAAAGACTCATCAGGATGTACAGGCAGTCCCCAGGTTACAAACGGGATGGGGACTGTAGGTTTGTTCTTAAAGGGAATCTGTCGCCAATTTTTTTTTTTCCTTATTAAATCAAGCCCCTGATCCATATGCTTTTCCTCTCAGTCGTCTTTATTTCCTGATTGTAGATTTCTCTATTCGGCCGTCTATATATGATTGTGGGGAAGACATTCTCGCTTGCACTGCTTTAACAGCAGTCAGAGAGATGCTTTACAGCAGCTTCATGCCCATAGGATTCTTAAGACTGATTCTGTCCCATAGACGTCTATAGGATAGTTTTCACTGTGAAGTGAAGGGAGAGGGGGAGCTGTGACATCTCCTCTTGTGACTGGTGGATTCTGTGTTATCTGTACACAATGGTGTCTCCTTTCTGTTGTAACTGATAATGAGGAGACACTGAAAAGCTCTCTAAACAGAACAGGAAGTGTCAGACAATTATTAGGCCTAGTGGCCAAAGTGAAAACTGCAGGACTTAAGAATTATTACAAAAATATTGAAAGTGATCTGGAAAATTAAAAAAAACATAACCAAAAATTCCTAAAAAATGTGCTTAACATAAAAATGTGAGTTAAACAATAAGTCATTTTTTGATGACACATTCCCTTTAAGTTGAAATTGTATGTAAGTCGGAACAGGTATAGTTATTAAATGTAATCCCAGCAAAAACATTTTGTTTAGTTTTGGATAGTGCAGGGAACAGTTTTTACATTTGTTTTGCTGTCTGTGGCCTTTTTTTTAGAAGATTTCACCTAACGTTCTGTATCTCATGTGCAGCTGTGGCATGCTGGCACTTGGTTATCATGGGGCGTGACTCAGTGTTGAATGTATGTAAGTGTTGAACGTATGTAAGTCGGAACAATGTAAGTTGTGGACTGCCTGTATATCCTCACAGAACACATTCTGAGCCTGTGAATGATCCCTGGCAATGTCAAAGTTACCAACCTATATCTCTATTAAATGGTGACCATAAATTAAATTTCAAATATTCTCTCCACTAAACTAAAAAAATTACACATGTAGAGAATACTTGATTAAAATATAACTTTTAATATCATTGCGAAAAAAACTTACAGATAACATCTATTAAACCCTACACTAACCTTACAATATACCAAACTAATCTATATCATTACCTACCTACAAAGGGGAACCCGTCCCAAAAAGGACGACCCCTACCGGAACCTATCCTATATAACCAATAACCCTATTTTACCCTACAGTACAATCCTAGGCAAACACAGGGCACAAATGAATGACAAACAATAATAGATACTCACTGTTCACTGGTGTGAAGATATCTAAGTGTTCAAACCTTCAATCCATATGATGAACAACACCTGATACCCACTATAAGGTCACAGACAAACCTATCTATGCCTTATTAAAGCATAAGCCACACAAGCCAACGCGTTTCCTCCAATGATGACTGGATTCATCAGGGCCATATCACAAGGCACAGAAATCACATATATCACATCCAAAGATAAACGAAAATGTTGACACATTGCAACACCAGCAAATAACCAAAAGTTTATCTCCCTAAGGATATATTAGGGTTAATGATGAATATACTTCAAGATGTCAAAAATACAACACATGGCGTCCCACTGTAGTTAGACACCCCCACCCAAATGATCGTTCCGTCAGACTAATACACAATGGTCAGCTTCTAAGGTAGGAAGGTCCACTAGACTAACCTCATTTCTTCAACACATTGCTCACGAAGACCAGTCGGGCTTCATGCCTCCAAGTGAAGCATGTGACACAACCAGAACGATTAACCTGATCTTCCACACAACTGACTCCACTCTGATGAACATGCTGTCATCGATGGATGCTGCTTTGAATGCGTTATATGGAATTTTATGTTTGAAAGACTTAAAGGGGTTGTCTCACTACAAGGATTGCTGCTTTTTATGTTGAAGATCTTGCAAAAACAAGTCACTTTGCAATATATATCCATTAACAGTGTCCTATCTATTCTGAGATATCTCCTCTTGTATGGGCTGCATCAGCTCCTCAGGTCACTATAGCTACAGACCTGTTTAATCTCTCCTGATAGGCTGCCAGTGCTGGTTGCTATAGCTACAGACCTGTTTGATCTCTCCTGATAGGCTGCCAGCACTGGTTGCTATAGCTACAGACTTGGCTTCTACTGCAGCCTAGTGGAAGCCAGTAAACACGCCCCTGAATTCAAAGTGAAACAAAAAAAACAGGACTGACTTAAGATGAATCAATGTAGTGAGACAACCCCTTTAAAACCGGTATCTTTACCTATCCACGTATATGATATTGCATACAGAACCCATCATCTTCCCATGGAAAAAAGTCTATTCCTCAGATATCTGCTAATAGATTTTGGGTCCAACATTTCATACATGATGATAACTAAATATCCCCTCAAATTTTCTCATCTGAATCAGAACTTCACTTCCTTAACAAATTAGCAAATGACTTCTTTCTGACATCTCTTGATATTGCTGTCCCTCTGCTCAAATTATTCCAATAATAAGTATTAGTATTACTAAGTACTAGTATACTAGGAGTTTTAACTCCTTCCGACATGTATCCAAAGCCACATGAGTTGTCCGCCACAACCTATCTTGTTTCTACAAGATGTTAAAGGGGTTGTCTCACTACATTGATTCATCTGACCTCAGTCATGTTTTCTTGGTTTCATTTTGAATTCAGGGGCGTGTTTACTGGCTTCCACTGGGCTGCAGTAGAATCCAAGTCTGTAGCTATAGCGACCAGTGCTGGCAGCCTATCAGGAGAGATCAAACAGGTCTGTAGCTATAGCAACCAGGGCTGGCAGCCTATCAGGAGAGATCAAACAGGTCTGTAGCTGTAGCAACCAGTGCTGGCAGCCTATCAGGAGAGATCAAACAGGTCTGTAGCTATAGCAACCAGTGATGGCAGCCTATCAGGAGAGAAATCAAACAGGTCTGTAGCTATAGCGTCCTGAGGAGCTGATGCAGCCCATACAAGAGGGGATATCTAGGAATAGGTAGGACTCTGGTAATGGACACATATTACAAAGTGACTTGTTTTTGCAAGATCTTTAACATAAAAAAGCAATCCTTGTAGTGAGACAACCCCTTTAATCTCCCTGAATGACTCTCCTACTCCATTCTCTCTCCTCATGTCCACCTTTTTTCTTTCTGTAGAAAATGTGGACCAACCGGAACACAATCCCTCATTTATTCTAGGAGTATGTGATCTTGGTCAGATGCTTTGCGCATATCTTCTAAAGTCACTAACCAAGCTCTAGTAAATCTCCTGCTTTGTTTCTGCTCCATCTCCGTGATATCCTCCTTTCTATTTTAAGTGATCTGTAGTTTACCATCTAGTCATTGCAGCAAGATCCTGTACTCTGATTATATGAAGAATCCCTCTTTTAAATTCTCTGTGGCTTAAAGGGGTTTTGCCACGATGTAATGTTGACGTGGGATCCTCCAAAATGGGTATTTAATCACTTTTCTAAATATTTGTGATTACAAAAAGTGAAGCCTGTGAGAGCTACAGCATTGCTCGGTCTCCCTTAGTTTCCTGAAAGTTTACATTAGACACGACCAGGACACTGACAGGAGCTGATCTGGCCACGCTTGCATGTTTGCACTTCTTATCTGATGACAGGGAACAAAAACAGCTTGCAAGGGGATGGGGAGAAAGTGCAGTGTACGAGGTTGTCTTCTGTATTTAGAATCCGCTGGTTGTAATGTAATTATTTGAGTAAAGATTGCAGACGCTCCCTTCTTCCTCGCTCTCTGCTCACCCCTCTCCGTCTCATGACGCTGTATGCTTTGTTTATATTCTCTCCTGAGCAGATAAGAGGTAAGGAACTCACTTCGTGGCAAAACCCCTTTAATAAAATACAGTAGATCATAAGGATGAAGGATCTCTCTGCCTCACTTAGGAGTGACCACAACAGGTTTCTTAGATCCTGAAATCATTGGATAGGTTTCCAAAGCTCAGCTGAATTCAGATAGTTTGTTCTCTCAGAAAGTAAATGGAATTGTTGCAATGTCCACCTCCCCACCCTTGATCTCTTTTCCTTTCCCACAGGAGAGCCCTGTAACCTATATGCCATACTATGCCCATGTAACAGCATAGGGTATTAATGTCCTGCTTTATTCTAGCCTCTTCTTAAAGGGGTTTTGCCACAATCTCATTTCATACCTCCTGCATCCAGCTCTTCAGCTCTGTGCGCTCAGAAGGGGGCGTGTGTGATTTGTTTGAATTACATATCATGTGACCCTGCAGGGATGACATCACCAGACCTTTCCTCTCTGTAGTCAAAGAAAGGTCTGTTTATGTATAGAATTGTAAGTAGCTACACTGTAGCTCAGAGGTAACATTTTTGCTTTACAGCAAAAAGGTCCTTGGTTCAAATCCCTGCAGGAACTTAACCTGTGGATTTTTTTTCCTCTTTATCGATGCACAAACCTCCTTGAGGTTTTTTTTTTTTTTTAATTTGCACTGTTTCACGACCAGGGCTGTGAGCTCCTCAGTCCTGGTCGCACATGCTCAGACACCACCTCTCTTCTCAGGCAGCTACTGAGGGTTCAAACCCCGGGTGCTGTCATTCCACTCCTGTCCATTGGACTAGTTAGTAATAATACTAACTAGTCCAAAGGACAGGAGTAGAATGACAGCACCCGGTCATTAGTATTATTACTAACTAGTCCAATGGACAGGAGTAGAATGACAGCACCCGGGGTTTGAACCCTCAGTAGCTGCCTGAGAAGAGAGGTGGTGTCTGAGCATGTGCGGCCAGGACTGAGGAGCTCTCAGCCCTGGTCGTATCCCCTGGAGACGAGCTGTAAACAATGGATCACTAAAGTAGCAGCTAAAACTAAAACGCTGCAGAATTTTTAATAATAATGAATGAGGAAAATGTTTGTTATTTAATTTTCAAACTTCCCACGTCAATTTTACTTCGTGGCAAAACCCCTTTAAGGAATGGAAGCTCTTGGGATGATTGTTGGATAAAACCTGCGACCAGTCGATAACCTACATTAAAGTACGAAAGCAGACAGAAGTGACACAATAATATGTTGGATGACAACCACATATAATCAATACATGGTTAAGGGTATTCACAGCAGGAACACCCCCCCCGCCCCCCTGCTGAGTGCAAGCCAACACTTTATTCTATATTTTACTGAGAGTCTGCTGATACACAAGGTCACAACCCTGAGTGCAAGTCACCACGATTTACTTATTAGGACTGTCTAAGCTAAGAAACCCACAAACACAGGATATTCCCTTCAGAGCACAGACGTGCAGTCAGCTTTTGTATCCTTGGAAATTGTTTAAGGATCAATTTACCAACTAGTCATTTCATCTGGAAAGCAATTCTTAACAAATTCAATCTCTTCTCTCACAACAACAATAGACATGACAGGATAATAAAATGAATGCATTATCAGGTGAAATTTACAGTGTAAATATTTCCATGTCTCCTCCCGGGTATCTAGACAGAAAAATCACGCTCTCTAGCGCAATGCTTTTCTAATAAGCTGCACCCCCGCAAGGCACCAGAGGTTAATTGCAAGTCTGCAGAATCTCCCCTAACTACCCATCATTGTCGTACTCTCCTGAGGATCTCCCTCCAGTTGTGAATTACAGTCCTCATCAAGTGGAGGGAAAGAATATTGTATATAACCTATAGTCTTTTATACCAATTTTTAGACAGAAATATATTTGGTCACAAATGTATGGCCCTCCTTAGTTGTTTCCCTATCAGAGCAGTGTTCCACATCACAAAGGTTAGTCTAATATTACATGTACATATGTCCTTATTACTGTATAAGATGCTGGATGATAATTGGGTGGCAGCATTGTAAGCCACCAGAGCTCTGGCCAAAGAGTGATTATACTAGTGATACGTAATGCTGCTGGCGCAACAGTCGTTCTAGGGACATGTTCACACAGCGTATAGTGGCGCGTACTGTACTTCTGTAAGCGCGGGGAACGAAGGGGGGGGGGGCGGCCTTATTCACTCCTATCATTCACGGCGTGTAAACGCCGGGAAGAAGTGACTTGTCACTTCATTCACACGGCGTTCAATAGGCGTGGGGGAAGACAGAGGTAATTCATAGCTATGAATTACTGTATGAGAGCATTTTGGGCGTATTGCAGCGCAATTACACCGTGTGTGCATTCCCTAACTGCTTAGCACTTACAGGGAAGTTTTTTTTTTTTTTGGGAGGGGGGGGACAAGAGGGGATCACTGTTCATTAAAATTGTGATGTTCTGTAGATTATGTTCAATCTATAACCTTGCAATGTGTTTTTAGTTTAATCTGTGACATTTAATAAAACTAAATTAAAACAAATTAAAATGATTAAAAAAAAAAAGGTTGAGAACCACTGGTCTATAGTAATGTGAGCAGTATTCTTCCAAATGGGTCTTGCCATTAACAATTGCAGTCACAATAGGGGTCATCAGACAAATTTTCTGGCAGCGTTTCCAATAAGATTATCAGATCAATATAAAATGTACACATTAAACAGAAATGTTTCTGATCAGTTAAAAATTCCTAAGTTTTGGAAGTGTGTAAATTCAGTCAGTGGCTATGCATGCAAAATATGGTAGAACAAAATTTTGCAAAGTTAAACATAGCAATAAGAAAAGATGCTTAGAGTAGAACCTTTCAACGTAGATGTTTTTCCCTGTCCCAAGAGAATACAGACTGCAGAGGATTCGATAACAGGAAACTTGGACATCATCCACTGAAAAGAAATAAATGAACATATATTAGACTTTCAAATCCAAAAATATGGCCAAGATAATTGCAATTGTATGTATGTGGTGTATTGCAAAAACGACCGATAGAAATCCCTGATGAATCAATTAGAGGAAGTTTATAGATGCAATAGCCAGTAATAAAGGAAGAAAATTTGGGCTTTTAAACCAATGCATATATAATACAATGTATTACAATACTAGAAATGTATAGTATTAACATTGCATTCTTATTTTTTTACCATAACATGTAAAGCAGGAATTTAACAAATGTCAAATAAAGTATATAAAACTCATTATAATATATGCACTACTATCCGCAGTGTGACAGGTATTATTCTGTGGTTGCAGTGACTAGCACTGTGCTTAAAGGGGTTGTCTCACTACAAGATCTTGCAAAAACAAGTCACTTTGCAATATGTGTCGATTAACAGTGTCCTACCTATTCCTAGATATCCCCTCTTGTATGAGCTGCATCAGCTCCTCAGGTCGCTATAGCTACAGACCTGTTCGATCACTCCTGATAGGCTGCTAGTGCTGGTTGCTATAGCTACAGACCTGTTTGATCTCTCCTGATATGCTGCCAGTGCTGGTTGCTATAGCTCAAGACCTGGTGTCCTCACTGCAGGCCAGTAGAAGACAGTAAAGCCAGTAAACACGCCCCGGAATTAAAAATGAAACTGAGAAACAGGACTGAGGTAAGAGGAATCCAAGTAGTGAGACAACCCCTTTAATGTGTATGCTTCTGCCTCTACACTTGGAAAGGAGTCCTTTTTGAAACATTGACATTTAGCCCTATGAGACTTGTAGAAAATTCAGTACAGTTTGAGATAGAGAAATCTTTTATGAGAGCTAAAAAGAAGGTCTAGTCACAATATCCAGTTTAATGTAGCAGATCTATTTAATATCATCAATGCATAGTAGTCCAAATGTGACTAATGATCATGTCAACATTGCTATGCTTTTCTTGTATTAAAGCAAGCCTTAGGAATACACTGATAACTGTAATAACCATTTTGAGCGTGCCTCGAGCAATGATCTATGATCAATTATAAATCTGATACATACTGCTGGCCACCTGGAGATATTCTTGAACAGTGCTGCAAGCTATGTACTTTTCTAGAAATGACACTCCTGACACCAGGAGCTTGCTCAGGGAGCGCTAGTAAGGATAAATGTAATTTTTGTTGCAAAAATATATAGTAAATAATTGAAAAATAAAAAATATATTATTATTAGTAATAAATATTGCCATGATTTTTTAAATATGAATAAAAACAGTTAAGGTTTTTTTTGTTTTTTTTTTAATCAAAGCCAAACATAGATTTAAAGGAACGGAAAATATTAAAATAACTTGTATGGCTAAATCCACTTCTGGCTTAGCTGAAAAAAAACTGTCAGAAGAACTCTAAGGCCATGACCCCACGGCACTGGTTTACGGCCGGTTTTTCAGACAGTTTGTGGTTTTGCGTTATCACAAGCACAATAGAGAAGTACAACAGAGTCTTAGGGTGACATGTATGAACATTGGTGCTGACAGGCCAGTTTTAAGGCAGTGTAGAACGTGCCAGAATGTATGAACATGTTCTTCTGCAGGTCATACATACAGAGCAGTGTAAAGCCAATACCACAAGTCTGGCTCAGGCACCACCTTTACCCTGGTCTGTTCTTCTGCAGGTCATACATACAGAGCAGTGTAGAGCCAATACCACAAGTCTGGCTCAGGCACCACCTTTACCCTGGTCTGTTCTTCTGCAGGTCATACATACAGGGCAGTGTAGAGCCAATACCACGAGTCTGGCTCAGGCACCACCTTTACTCTGGTCTGTTCTTCTGCAGGTCATACATACAGGGCAGTGTAGAGCCAATACCACAAGTCTGGCTCAGGCACCACCTTTACCCTGGTCTGGCTGTTCTTCTGCAGGTCATACATACAGAGCAGTGTAGAGCCAATACCACAACACTCGCTCAGGCTACACCTTTAGGCGGTTGTGGCTGTTCTTCTGCAGGTCATACATACAGGGCAGTGTAGAGCCAATACCACAAGTCTGGCTCAGGCACCACCTTTACCCTGGTCTGGCTGTTCTTCTGCAGGTCATACATACAGGGCAGTGTAGAGCCAATACCACAAGTCTGGCTCAGTCACCACTTTACCCTGGTCTGGCTGTTCTTCTGCAGGTCATACATACAGGGCAGTGTAGAACAATACCACAAGTCTGGCTCAGTCACCACCTTTACCTGGTCTGGCTGTTCTTCTGCAGGTCATACATACAGGGCAGTGTAGAGTCAATACTACAAGTCTGGCTCAGGCACCACCTTTACCCTGGTCTGGCTGTTCTTCTGCAGGTCATACATACAGGGCAGTGTAGAGCCAATACCACAAGTCTGGCTCAGGCACCGCCTTTACCCTGGTCTGGCTGTTCTTCTGCAGGTCATACATACAGGGCAGTGTAGAGCCAATACCACAAGTCTGGCTCAGGCACCACCTTTACCCTGGTCTGGCTGTTCTTCTGCAGGTCATACATACAGGGCAGTGTAGAGCCAATACCACAAGTCTGGCTCAGGCACCACCTTTACCCTGGTCTGTTCTTCTGCAGGTCATACATTACAGGGCAGTGTAGAGCAATACCACAAGTCTGGCTCAGGCACCACCTTTACCTGGTCTGGCTGTTCTTCTGCAGGTCATACATACAGGGCAGTGTAGAGCCTATACCACAAGTCTGGCTCAGGCACCACCTTTACCCTGGTATGGCTGTTCTTCTGCAGGTCATACATACAGGGCAGTGTAGAGCCAATACCACAAGTCTGGCTCAGGCACCACCTTTACCCTGGTCTGGCTTTTCTTCTGCAGGTCATACATACAGAGCAGTGTAGAGCCAATACCACAAGTCTGGCTCAGGCACCACCTTTACCCTGGTCTGGCTGTTCTTCTGCAGGTCATACATACAGGGCAGTGTAGAGCCAATACCACAAGTCTGGCTCAGGCACCACCTTTACCCTGGTCTGGCTGTTCTAACTGTTCTGCGTCTAGATTTGGCATAAAAAATCATAAATGTGTCTTATTTCTATGAATGTGGTGTGAAGCCTCCAAAATGCAAATCTTTGGCGCACTAAAAAGTGTCTCTGGCTCATTACAAAGGCTCTTATCGCCAAAGTTTGGAGTGCCCCTGTTCATGCATTCTTTTTGGCTCAAAGTACACCAGAAAACTGGCACAGCCCTGTTCATACATGTCACCCTTAGTCTTCAAGCATACTAAAAAGGGACTTTTGTATTCAACTTTTAAATGCACTTCTCTACATATATTTTTTACATCCTTTTCTTTGCTCACAACCATCTAAAATACCAAGCAAAGTAGTGTTGCACATAGTCTTTAAGAGATTAAAAAAAATCTCAAAAAACCTTCCATTATATGTATTCAGCTACTACGCAGACCTACAAACCACACATAAACTAGTTTTGTGGTCTGATCCTTCAGTGCCCTGAAATAGATTTAGTCTAATGACCCTATGGGACGAATGATTAGTAATCATACAAATGCACTGCACCCTCATGTTGACTAGCACTAGTCTACACAACTCCAATAACATCACTAGTTATATAATCAGTACATACAGTGGCAGTTCTACATTTTTCACACTAGACCTTGTTTTCTAAGAGGAAAACTTTGTATTGTGGGATAAATTTTCCTGATGTTCATCCCGGTGTTAAAAAGTAACTAAAAGATGAAAATCACTTGAGAAAGAAAAAAAAAAGTGATGCTTGTAGAGGACCCCTACATTAAATATGAAAACAGCTGTATCCCTCAGAGTGTAATGAAGAATGACAATACATGCCTAGGGAAGATCTCTCCTTAAGGAGAGCACCGAACGAACGGCTTGTAGAGTTTGTTTTGCTTTTTCGCCCTCTACTTAGCATCTGCATATCACAAGGCATTATGGGAAAGGGGCTGAGACGCCCACAGCGCCCTCTGTTGGATGTAACAAATCCTCAATTTGCTTTTGACCCACCGAGTCTTGAAAAAGCAAAAAGGATTTTAGCCAAGCCAGTATCTCTCATCTACAGACAACGCTGTTTCGGGATTTTTGTCCCTCTTCAGTGCAGAGCGATACTGGCTGGCTGCGTGGGATGTGTGATATGCAGATGCTAAGTAGAGGGCGAAACGGCAAAACATAACTCTACAAGCCGTTCATTCGGTGCTCTGCTTAAGGAGAGATCTTCCCTTCCTGAGCTACCCGATGCCTCCCACACAGCCAGCCAGTATCGCTCTGCTCTGCACTGAAGAGCGACAAAAATCCCGAAACAGCGTTGTCTGCAGATGAGAGGTACTGGCTTGGCTAAATCCTGTTTGCTTTTTCAAGACTCGGTGGGTCAAAAGCAAATTGAAGATTTTTTACATTCAACAGAGGGCGCTGTGGGCTTCTCAGCCCCTTTCCCATAATGCCTTGTGAAATACATGGCTATTCAGACACCCCCCATTGTCAAGACCGCTTTAGTCTCAGCACCACATCCAATAAATATTTCCTATAAAATATAGGCTGGAAACCACTTGATTTGAAATTTCCTCTAATGTAGAAGAAGTATTCCTGTTACAAAACTTACACAGCAAATCAACTCCAAACTGGTGACGAGCCACATGTTCAAAAATGGAAGTCAGGATGGGAAGCAGAGCCACCGTGGTGTAGTTGATATTCTGGGAGACACCCTTCATCTGAGTTCTTGAATGAGTGAATTTTCCTAGTTTTAAATTTTCCAGAGTCTTTTCTAAATCTTCAGCAGCGTTTTCAAAGAAAGCTCGAACTCCAGCTTTTACCAGCTCAGAACCCGACTTCATCACTGTGCTGAATGGGAACAAACAGTTTCACTTAAAACACAGAGTTGTTAAATAGGATGAAAAAGAACATTTCCATAGGACATTCTCATCCAACTGTTATTAAACACTATACTTGTTTAAAGGGGTTGTCTCACTACAAAGATTAGCTTTAAAAATGTTGGGAACACTAAATGAAGACGTTTTCCAAATATATTGCTTTGTTCATCTTTTTTTGTTAAGGAGCTACAAGCGATTTTATCACCTTCTGAGGGCTCTCTGGTTTCCCAAGTGACGGACCTGTGTACTTCTCCCCCCCTGCAGTTTGTTCTATCTGATAGCAGGGAGTGACGTCATCACACAGGTCAAGGGCAGCAGTGTGAGAGCTTGTGTGTTATCTGATCTTTCAGACAAAAGACTAATTACTCTACTGTTTACATTAGCTCAGAAGCTTCTCTGGACCTCAGAGAAGGTAATTTATTTAATGTAGACTAATAAACAGAGAGGTCTGAAACACAGAGCTCATATGCTAATTACAGACAGCTTGACCAGGAAGTGACAGAGCAAAGCAGCATTATTTCATTCATGCATCCTATGAAACTTTGAGATGAGACAACCCCTTTAAGTAAAAACTACTGACTATCAACAGCCAGCAAGGAAGTTCAATATATTTTCCCACAAGGACAACATTATCTGCACGTATAAATGAGACAATGAGACCAAAAGGATTGTTTCTGACCAATAAAACAGTGACATTCAGGTTATTAGTTGATTCTTGGTCAGATAAGCTGATTTTACACAGGGTACTTAGGCCTTCTAAACCAGACAACCCCTCTAAAGTTAGAACTACATGGTCAAAAATCTGTCTGGCATGGCGCCTGCACAATACTGTAATGTTGTCTACAAATTAGGGCTTGTCCCCACGGCACCGGTTTGCCGCCGTTTTTTCAGACGGTTTGTGGTTTTGCAAACTGTCTGAAAAACCATCCGCAAACTAACACACGGGGCTCTAAGGAAAATCCTGCAGCAGTCCCCACTGCACAGGTTAACCACCGGCCGCCCAAAAAGCATTGAACATGTTCATTCTTCCGACCGGTTATCGGACGGAATACGAACATATCAATGGGAAGGGGGAGGGCACATCGCGGAGAAAAGCCGTCCTCCTGTGGCCGTGGGGACAGCACTAAAACAGGACAAATACAGGTCGGATAAACCGACCAGTATTTGTCCAGTGCCGTGTAAACGGGCCCTTACAGTGCCAGTATCGGCATTTAAATCACCTCTAGACTGGACACACTCCCATAATTCAGTGCACTCAGACTAATATAGAGAGGTTTTCTTCAAAGGGGCTATCATGCTTTACAAATCTGATGGCTTATCTTCTAAATTCATGTGGACCCACGGGCAGCACCTTAGTCAATCAGCTGATTGAAGAGAGAGCAGTGCTCACACATGTACTGTAACCTTTTTAGTGCTAGCATGTTCTGACATGGGATTCACTTTGATTCAAGGTACTGCTGTCCTGTTTTGTTAAAGTGAATAAGGGTATGTTCACATGTCTTATTTTGCCACGTATTTCCACACACATCTTGACGCGTATTGCGCTTTATACGCAGCAAAATATGTGCCGCAATTACGCTAATTCATAGCTCTCATAGAGAACTATGAATTAGGCCTCGTCTCCCCAGGCATACAATACGATCGTATCGCACATCCGGGGACAGAAGTGACATGTCAATTGTTAGCGGTGCTTATGCGCTGCTGACAGTGCATGTGAATGGGGCTGGCCGAGTGCCGGCTCCCCCGTGCTTTGGAAGTACGCACTGATTAGCGCGTGCTTCCAAAACATGCGGCGTACTGAGAGGCGTACAATATGCACCAGTACGCTGTGTGAACATACCCTAAGATAACGCAGTATTTATGACTGATACTAAAAGTACAGGAATTACAAGTCTGAGCAGGGGCACTCTACTAAGCACTCCATCCTCTTTAACCAGCTAATTGGAAAGGGTTCTGGGAGTCAGGCCCCTATCAACCTAATCTTGATGGCCTATCCTTTGGATAGGCAATCAATTTTTGACTCCTTCAAATGAATACTTTATGGGGTGTTACACTGATCCTCTAATTCAGAGTTACAATATACTAGATTACACATTAACAGACCCCCAAAGTGTCAAACAGAAGAATTTAAAAGAGAAAACTTTTGGGTTCTTAAATGGGTTTTGCCATTTGGCAAAGTCCCTTCTGAGGCCACCTCAGAGCTCACTGTAAGCCGGCCTCACAGAACTGGGGAATGGCCAGGCTTGCGCAGTTGTCGCAGTTCATTTCTATGGCAGTTCTGAAAATAGCCGAGTAAGTGTTGAAGCTCGACCATCTCCCTTTTGTGGGAGGATGGCTGGTAGAAAGCTAAAAGCCGGCCTCAGAAGGAACTTTACCAAATGGCGAAACCTCTTTAAACTTTTTGATCCAACTCTGCAAATCAGAGGCCTAAAAAAACTACCATATGGCATATAGTCCAAGACTTCAGAAATACGGCTCGGTCTACACTGCATAGGACAAAAAAACGGGCAGAAAGTGTCCGCGGTTTGTGTCACGTTTTTTTTTTACGTCGCCCATATAATTGTATTGTATGTCAAGACACCACAAAAAACTAAAAGCGCCGGCGTATTATAGAACATGTATAATCCGCCGGCGCCAGAAGACGAGCGGAGAAAAGACGAGCTGTGGAGACTGCAGCTCGTCTTTCCTATTGCCGTCTATGGGGCTGCACGAACGATCGTATCTTCGGCGCTTTTAAAAAACTAAACGTGCCGAAAATACAATCGTAATGCTGTGCAGTGGAGACACAGCCTTAATGTCACACAACAAAATCCATTCAGAGCTGCTGACCAGCTTTCAGCAATTGTATGATACACCGTGTGACTCTAGTGAAGCAGATCATGCTTCTTTGCTTAGCACATTCTGTTGTTTAGCCCTTTAGCGGGATGTTTAGTTGGTAAATTTGTATCCACTAGAATAACTCTTTCAGGTTTTTAGATTGACACAGTTATATTAAGGGTTCTGTAAAACCAATGCCACAGGTACAAATATAACAGCAGATATATAGCGGAGAAGGATCCCTGACAACAAGTCTTGTATTGCAAAAGGGAATAGTCATATAGTAAAAATTAACTTTTAATGTTTTTTTTGTTTTTTTTAAATTGCCCCCTGAGGAGGTCCTGTGATATTCTTAAAGGATGGAAATATGTTGGGACAGGGACATTAGGGATTACTGGCAGTCCCCAACTTACAACGTTCTGACTTACATCTTTCCCCTAGTTACAAACAGAGATCTATGGGGCATGCTGGCACTTGTAGTTCCATCTTCCACAGCAGATAGTAGCTGTGGAATGATAAGTTCCAGCATGCCACAGCAGCACATGAGGTGAAATTTTCTTAACAGGAGCACAGACAGCAAAACTAAATCCAAAACTAAAAAAAAACCTTTTGTGCTGGAGTTACATTCAATAAATATACCTGTTCTGACTTCTATACAAATTCAACCTAAGACCAAACCTACAGTCCCTATTCCGTTCGTAACCCGGGGACTGCCTGTACTAGGGTCATATAACAGGGTGCGGTTACGGTCAGGAAGGCGCTTAATGGGGCAACCACCCTGTTGTCTGTAGGTAGGGGCCAGTGTAGATCCCTTATGGGGGCCACTAGAGCAAGTGTTTGTCCACCCTTCTGCTGGCCTGGACACTGTTTTCGTCTTTTTTGTATTGTGATGTAAAATATGTGGGTCTTAAAGGGGTTTTGCCACGAAGTAAAATTGACGTGGGAAGTTTGAAAATGAAATAATAAACATTTTCACCATTCATCATTATTAAAAATTCTGGACCGTTTTTGTTTTAGCTGCTCCTCTAGTGATCCATTGTTTACAGCTCGTCTCCAGGGGATACGACCCGGGCTGAGAGCCCCTCAGTCCTGGTCGCACATGCTCAGACATCACCTCTCCTCTCAGACAGCGACTGAGTGTTCAAACCCCAGGTGCTGTCATTCTACTCCTGTCCTCTGTACTCCTTAGTAATTAGTCAAACAGTGCAAATAAAAAAAAAAACCCTCAATGAGGTTTGTGCATTGATAAAGAGGAAAGAAAAATGCACAGGTTAAAGTTCCTGCAGGGATTTGAACCAAGGACCCTTGTGCTGTAAAGCACAAATGTTACCTCTGAGCTACAGTGTAGCTACTCACAATGCTTTACATAAAAAGACCTTTCTTTGACTAGAGAGAGGAAAGGCATGGTGATGTCATCCTTCTGGGTCACATGATATGCAATTCAAACAAATCACACACGCCCCCTTCTGAGCACACACAGCTGAAGAGCAGGATACAGGAGGTATGAAATGAGATTGTGGCAAAACCCCTTTAAAATTTTACTACATGACTATTTCCTCCTGTCAAAGTAACACATTCTCTTTACTTGACATCTTTTCTGTATTTAACACTCCAAAATTGATGTTGAAGGATGTAAAATCTTCCCCTGCACCGACATTACTTCTATCACGGATTATGCTACTTGTAGAGCATGACAGTGACAGGTTCATTTCAGGTAACCTAGGACTCAGATTGTCAGATATAAAACTTCAGGTCAAACAGAAAATAAACTCAGGACAAGACGGCATAAAAACTCATAGAAGTACCGTGTGTCGAGCGTCTGAGCCAGAATGTGCAGACAGCTGACCATAGTGGCCGAGTCACTTCCTGCAGTAAAGGGATGAGAGTAAACATATTAGGGCACACATGTACTGTCAATATAGCATGTTAATGAAACGTGTTTGCGCTGGCTACTGTGTCATTCTTGCATTTGATACACGTGACAATGGCGCTCTGGTGACATGCAGTATTAGAAAGGATATGAAACATACACAACAGTGATGATGTTATACTGGGATTTGGTTGCTACAGGACAGGTCCCTACTGTATTGCCTACTAACTCACTAGCTATGCTTTCTCCGGTGTAGAGAAATCATACATTTCTTCTTGTTTACTATTGATTCATAGGTATCAAATCTATAATTTGGGCAACTGTGATTCTTGTTATTTGCTAGAGAAGCTGTAGAGAAACAAATGTTTCAAAACGTGCTTAAAAGAGATGCCCCTTTTGGAAACCCATTCAGATTGTGGGTCCTTTTGAGAAAAGATCATAGCAATTCTCTATAGTCATCTGAATGAAGAGCAGACGCAAAGCATCACAGGGCCCCCACTGAATGAAATCCTTCATGGTCATTGACTTCAGTTGCAGCTCTTTATGTTAAAGGGGTTGTCTCACTACAGCGATTGCGGGGTTTTTATGTTCAAGATCTTGCAAAACAAGTCACTTTGCAATATATGTCCATTAACAGTGTCCTATCTATTCCTAGATATCCCCTCTTGTATGGGCTGCAACAGCTCCTCAGGTCACTATAGCTACAGACCTGTTCAATTTCTCATGATAGGCTGCCAGCGCTGGTTGCTATAGCTACAGACCTGGTTTCAGCAGCTCATCACTGCAGGCCAGTAGAAGCCAGTGCAGTCAGTAAAAACAAGTCACTTTGCAATATATTTCCATTAACAGTTTTCTACCTATTCCTAGATATCCCTCTTGTATGGGCTGCAACAGCTCCTCAGGTCGCTATAGCTACAGACCTGTTCAATTTCTCATGATAGGCTGCCAGCGCTGGTCGCTATAGCTACAGACCTGGTTTCAGCAGCTCATCACTGCAGGCCAGTAGAAGCCAGTGCAGTCAGTAAACACGCCCCTGAATTCCAAAATGAAACCGAGAAAACAGGACTGAGGTGAAATGAATCGATGTAGTGAGACAACCCCTTTAATAGCTTAGCATGCCGTTATATGGCATAAGGGGGTAACTATAGTTAATAACGTCTAAGGCAGGTATAGGGATTGTTTGTGATTTAAGAAAACAAAAGGTCTATTTTTGGTCCAAAAACAGCACCAGATTTTTTAGAAAATACTTTGATGAAGAAATTAGAGAACTGATCAATAGAATTTTCTTCATATTTTATTGTAGTGTAATTTTCACAATATCTGCATCATATTATTAGAACTTTCCTACATTATAATGCAGAGATTCCTGTTACAACTTTGCTTTTAAGCAGTTTCCTGATACGTTACACCCCAGGTACCCTGAATGTTACGTTTAATCCGGTTTATATAGAGAATATGAAAACCCTTTATTAGGATCTCCGACCTCTATAAAATGTATTATACATTTTCAATAAAATTTATGTTTTAGATATAAAAAATGTATTATAAATTTATTAGCAAAATGAGAATAAAAGGATTCACCTAACCCGTAAGGGGAAGATCTCTCCTTAGGGAGAGCACCTATATAGGTGTGTGGAGATTCGAAATTGCCTTTTTGCACTACACGAAGCATCTGCATATCACAAGGCATTATGGGAAAGGAGCTGAGAAGCTCTAGCGCCCTCTTTTGGATGTAACAAATCCTCAATTTGCTTTTGACCCACTGGGTCTTTGGAAAGCAAGAAGGAATATTTAGCCAAGCCAGCATCATTCATCTGTATACAGCTGTTTCGGGGTTTTGCCCCTCGTCAGTACAGAGCAGAGTGATGCTGGCTTGGCTGAGTGGGAAGCAATGAGTGGCTCAGAAAGGGAAGATCTCTCCTTATAGATAGAGCCTATATAGGCGTGTGGAGATTCGAAATTGCCTTTTTGCACTCCACGAAGCATCTGCATATCACAAGGCATTATGGGAAAGGAGCTGAGAAGCTCTAGCGCCCTCTTTTGGATGTAACGAATTCCATAAGGGCAGACTAGATGGACCATGTGGTCTTCTGCCGCCAAACTTCTTTAGAATGTTATTGGTTAAGTGTTCTGTATAGACGGTATCTAACATTACATAAAATATGTGAACTTGTGTCTGTTGACATACATTTTCAAGATTTCCATGTGTTATTTTCACACAACACAGAAGTCATATTACGTGCCAGTTCCATGCATTATTTAATAGATAGTAAGTACCCTTGCTTGCAATTCCTTTCCTAGCCTATCTGAAATTGACTTACCAAACAGAGATATCCTATGTCTTACAAGAGCTGCCAGTTTGCAGAACAGACTGAAGTGACAGGGAGAAGTACAGAGGAAATGAGAAAAAAATGGTAACAAGTTAGGAAAAAGATGCAAAGAATAATACTGAAATTGGTAAGACACAGACGTGCAAAAGCCAAACCTACACACAGATACAACATACTGCATTTCTTATCACTTAATGGAAACTGTCATACAGTAAGACATGGAGGTATAGAAGATTTAGCAGGACAGCCCTATGCAAACAATATGTGATCTGCCCAAGAATGCCACTAATGAGAATGTGTTAATGGTGGCTTACACATACAAAATCATGAATACGTAAAAAATAAATAAAAAAGGTTGGAAACACTCTAAATTGGGTGAAAGACTCAGTAAAAAGAAACAATAGAAATTTACAGAATTTTAGGTTGAAAATGTTTTGGCAATAATAACCAAGAACACTGATATAATACATGAGAATATGAAATGAATATATACCTTGTTTCCCCCGAAAATAAGACACTCCCGAAAATAAGACAAAGTGCAATTTTTTTGATGCAATTCAGAGTTTGGCTGCTTCTGCTGATGTTTGTGATGAAATCACTACACTATATTAATACAGGTTGATGTTTTGTTCAACAATAAATGTGAATTATTCTTCATAGAAAAAAAAAAACATCCCCTAAAAATAAGTCTTAGCTCGTCTTTAGGAGCAAAAATTAATATAAGACACTGACTTATTTTCGGGGAAACAGGGTATTTTTTTTGCAGTACAATGTGTATGGAATGAAACAAGTGAGCACTACTTACCTTGCCACCATCTCTTTCTCTGTGTTAGATGCATATCCGCTACTGCTCAGAGTTTTAATTGGGGAGGACAAAAAGTACAGGCAGTGGTTCTTAAAGTACTGGTCAACAAGAGGTAAGAGAACCTGTCGCAGAAAACATAAGCAGCTTTTAGATCAGTGGGATTAATGGAAGAGAGGGAGCCACAAAAAGATTGAAAATGGGCTCCACTTTGAGGTGCTTGGTTTTGCTACAAATAATAGAAGACCCTGGTGTTTTCATCCCGACACATATTTTTGCATGCTTCTCCAGCGAACCCCCCCAAAAAATTGAATTGCTTGCCTGATTTCTCAGTCATCTCCCTGTGATGTTTTCTGTGCTAATTTTTGCTTTTTCTGTGCTTTTCTCTGCAGCTGAGCAGCAGCATTTCCCATTTCTTTTTGCATAGTAAAACTTCAAGCTCAAAGATCCTTTGCATTGCTTTGTCTATCTTAATCCCTCCCAACCACTTTCTCAGTGCACACCAATTATTTTACATCATATTGAAAGCCTTGGGAGGCAGAACTAAAGGGGGTGGCCTCAGAGGCGACCCAGAACAAGAAGCCAAACTTCTTTGGTCACCTGATCATCTGTTTTCTGTTCTTAAAGGGAATGTGTCATCAAAAATGACTTATTGTTTAACTCACATTTTTATGTTCAACACATTTTTTAAGAATTTTTGGTTATTTTTTTTTTAAGTTTCCATATCACTTTAAATATTTTTTAATAATTCTTAAGTCCTGCAGTTTTCACTTTGGCCACTAAGCCTAATAATAGTCTAACACTTCCTGTTCTGCACAGAAAGATTCTCAGTTGTCTGCTCTTTATCAGCACAAAGAGGGTCAAACTGAAAAGAGACACCAGTGTGAATAGATAACACAGGATCCACCAGTCACAAGAGGAGATAGTCAAAGTTCACCATTTCACCTCCCTGCACACTGATTTCTTCCCAAGTCACAGATCATGACTAGAAAACTCTTCTATAGAAGTGAATGGGACTGAGTCAGTCTTAAGTCTCCTATATGCATGAAGCTACTGTAAAGCATCTCTCTGACTGCTGTTAAAGTGCAAACAAGGCCTAGTGGCCAAAGTGAAAACTGCAAGACTTAAGAATTATTAAAAAAAATATTGAAAGTGATATGAAAAATTTAATAAAAAGCAACCAAAAATTCCTAAAAATGTGTTTAACATAAAAATGGGACTTAAACAATGACTCATTTTTTGATGATACATTCCCTTTAAAAACACAAAACTACTGAGCTTTCTGTTATTAAGCAGCTGATGTAGGACTGCAGGAAGCCAACAGAAAATGAAATGAAAGTAAATTACAAAAGTGCTTAACTTTGGGAAAAGTGAGATATATACCGTATTGTTTGAACAATTGCCCTGGACCATAAGATGCACCTAGATTTTTAGAGGAGGAAAATAGGGATAAAGAAATGAAGCAAAAAGTGTGGGCTGAAGTGTAATTTTTATTGGTACAATTTTTGATCACTTTTCATTCGAATTTTTGGGGGATATGAAATGAACAACACACCACAATTTTGGCATTTGGAATTATTTTTCCTTCTATGGTGTACAGCGTACGGGATAATTGATGTTAGATTTTAATAGATTGGACTTAAGGACGTGGTGATACCAATTGTAACTTTTTTATTTGTAAAACGGCAAAAGTAGGGTGATTTAAACTTTTAATATTTTTTTATTTTTTACTTTAATACTTATTCCCCCTACAATACTTGACCACTAGGGAGCACAATCCCTTGTCATATATACAGCAGTCAGGTGGAATAGGTGTACATACACGGCAGTTATGGAAGCCTGCATGAGGCTTCCTGCTCCCATGACAACCGATCACCCCTCTGCAATTACATTGCGAATGGGGTTATCCCTGGCTTTGCCCCATTCACTTTGATTATTCCTGCCACGCATACGCCGGAAAGAAGTAACATTTCACTTCTTTCTGCCGGCGTTCAATACGCGGCAGGGAAGACGGCGGGTAATCATAGCTCTCTATGAAAGTTATGATTACCGTAATTACAGGACATATTTTTGGGCTCATTGCAGTGCAATTACGCCCAGACATACGTCCTGAAAGACGCCATGTGAACATCCCCTAAGGGTTTCGGCGCGCATTTCGCCGTGTATTTGCGCTCTAATACGGGCGGGAGTACGCGCGTATCAGCGCGAGCTCCCGAAAGACACGATGTACTGCGGCGCGTACTGTATGCGCCACAGTACATCGTGTGAACATAGCCTAAGACATATTTTCTTCAATCTCTTCAATGCACAATACATTCCTGGTTAATACATTAAATTAGTAAATATACTGTGAAATTTTGTGAGAAGGAAAATAATCTAAGGTAGGACTTACCTTAGCAAAAAACTTGATTTCTTGCTCATGTGGAGACTTCTCCGATTTACTACTGCCCACAACAGCCTCTGAACAGATATAATCAAGTGTTTAATAATCAATGTTTTAAAAAATATTAAAACAGTTGTATATTTTATATCATACATATTTTTTAGAAATTCAAAACATCACGATCCATCACAAGGAGAGATAAAGCTCTAGACATAAGACTTGTGTGTTAGGTAACTTTATCACATTCTTTTTCAAATTTTTCAACTGAAACACCATGGTAAATACCCTTTAAATTCATGTATTTGCTTATTTTTTGTATTCTAGGGCTGGTAGGTGGGTTAAGTGGTGGCTGGTGGGCAACATCATCTGCTTGAATATGACAGGTAGGCATCTGTTAAATCTAAAGAAAAATCTTCAGCAGCATAGATGGGAATTCTTTACTGTAAAACTTCCCATACATGTAAGATAAAATAGTTTGAAAAATTTACATGAATAATCATATGTGGACTTTTGGAAAAGGGGCAAGTGATCAGCCAAATTTGGCCAACAATGCCATATTATTGTATTTTCACCCAAAATATCCAATCTAATGGGTCACATTTTTGGCAGTCAGTAGTCCGCTACTGACTACTACGGACTATGGACTACTGACTGCTAAAAATGTGACCCATTAGATTGGATATTTTGGGTGAAAATACAATAATATGGCATTGTCGGCCACATTTGTCTGATCACTTGCCCCTTTTCAAAAAGTCCACTGTAATTTTTTTCTCCCTTTACATTTCCCCAAATTGGGGAAGGTTCATATTAACAAATCCAAAGTTGGATGTTTCGAATGAACAAATCCACGGATGATTAATTTGCCACAGTCTGACCAATCAGAATCTTATGCAAATGGACCACTTAATTAAAGATTGAGAAGTGGTCTGGAAGTTTTTCTTTATCATATTACAAACACAAGATTGCTGTCGATTTATTCTCATTCAGTAAAGTGATGGGCCAGCCTCTATTAAATTCTTTAAAACTTGTGGTAGCTTTATTACAAACTTCTTATAAACATTAATAGTTAAAAGGTTTTTTTCAAGTATACAAAAAGAGAGATACTTAGTTCCACTCGTTGCTTTCACCCAAGCAAAGGTTCATGAGGAGACGCCAGGAGACCGGGCCGTTCGTGTCTACTCAAGCTGCGACGTTTCGAGGAGGTCCCTCCCCTTTCTCAAGCATGAGAAAGGGGAGGGGTCTCCTCGAAACTTCACAGCTTGAGTAGACACGAACGGCCCGGTCTCCCGGCGTCTCCTCATGAACCTTTGCTTGGGTGAAAGATCCGGACTTTGGATCGTTTCTGAACGGCACCGACTGCAACGAGTGGACTTAAGTATCTCTCTTTTTGTATACTTGATGAAAATTTTTAACTATTAATGTTTATAAGAAGTTTGTAATAAAGCTACCACAAGTTTTAAAGAGTTTAATAGAGGCTGGCCCATCACTTTATTGGATGTAGCTTCTACAAGGTTGGAGACCTGTTTATGGTGCCTACTGAGGGATACGTTGAAGGTATTATTTGGCGATGTATGTTATAAAAGTGATTTATTCTCAACGTCCTATTTGGAATCATGATAGACTTTTTTTTTTCAGTAGTATGAGACAAAAGGCAACTACTATTAAAGAAAATATGCCTTCCGATATTACGAAGTCACCTATCAGCTTACTGTCCATTTACCAGAAAGCTAACTTGGGGTCCTGAGATCTTTGCATAACTAAACTAGCTGGGCTAAATCAAAGACCAGCTCAGGCTTGGTCCATATCTGTGTCAGGGGTTCATCCAGAACCTCTGTTGCACAGGTGAAAATATAAAAGGAGACATAAAAGGATCCGTTTCACAAAGAACATCAATGGTGCCCAATGGACTCCATTGATTACAATGGGTCCGTTGGGTCTCCACCATAGTGTCTGTCGTTTAGATAGTACAAATAGCGCAACTTGTTTGCAAAGGAACATACGTCAGAGATATGCAAAACATATCTGAACAAAGCCTAAACTTTTACAAACATTAATAAGTGGTTAAAACTTGGGAACCCTATTTAAACACATAGGGCGGCATGTATGAAATTTGCCATTTAAATGCCAAATTTCATGTGCATTTTAATAGCATAGAATGCGCCTAATTTATGAACCCGCTCTACAGCGGGTCATAAATCAGGCGCATTCTAGCGCTAAGATGACATTTCTGGTTCAGAAAGTGGTTTACCTGTTCCAGCAGTAATGCGCCTGGAATTGCCGTAGCGAAGCTATAAATCTATAGCTTCGTACAGTTCTAGTGCGCCCCACCTCTCGCACGCCCCCCGAAATCAGGCGCATTACAAAGTGCTGCTTGCGCTCTATAATGCACCTGATACGGGCTTACGGGACGCATTACACTAATGTGAACGGGGCTGCGCCTGATGTCGGGCTGAAAATACGCCAAACTTCTGACGCAGCCCCGTTCATACATGTCCCCCATAATATTAGTATCTTTTGTATTAATATATGAAAAAACAAACAAAACTGCAGCACAAAAACTCAATTGCAATCAATGTGTCTCAGCAGCTGCTAGTATACGGCTAGGTTGACACGGCTTAAATGCAGGGCGTAATTACGCCCCGCAATTAGGCCGTGTGGCCGGCACCTCGCCGGCCCATAGACTTGCATTACCAGCGGCGCATAAACGCCGCTGGTAATTCACATGTCACTTATCTCCCCCCTCGGCGTATTCGCTGAGCAGGGAGAGGAAATGTAATCCATAGTTCTCTATGAGAACTGTGGATTACCGTAATGATTTGGACGTATTCCAGACGTAATTTGCGCACTCCGGCACGTAATTACGGACTGAAATACATCCAATTTTAAGCCGCCTGAACATAGCCTACCTGCAGCAATACACTACGGTTGACGGATTTTAGGTTTGTTTAATTTATTTTACCTAAATGAGCAATAAATTCCTGTGCAGAATCTACATAATGTAGGACTTTCTTCAGAAACTTAAAGGCAAATCTTTTTTCCATAGAAGATGCATCAAGCTCCATATCTTTTAATCCTCTGGGGAAAAAAAAGAAAAAAAGTTGCCTTGATGATTCAGTTAAGAAGAACACAATTATGTCATGTATTCACATCTAAAGCTAATCTGACTTATTTGTGAGCTATAATTTAGAATTGTTAATAAAACACATTTGCTGATCGTTTTTATTAGATCCTGTGGTTACAGTCTGTCCAAAAGAAGAGTACAGTTCTCAGATATATGCTAATTATTCTCAGGGAAGTTTCAAAGCTAAAATAATAGTTTCACGATAATACTGTTATATTTAGGAATTGTTGGGAGTTGTCACATTATCTGAACCCACAAGGAACCCATACAATGTTGGCCAAACTAGACAACTTCATTGGGACTGGGTGACTATCTTATAACTATAGGTCTGTGCTAACTCTCCTCTGACAGATGATGTCAGGTAAAAGAAGGAGTTGAAATGCTGAATTTCAATGCATTACTCTCTTGTTCTGAAGAGAGATAAGCCGCTGCCAAAGGTATGTGGCAGTCCTTAAAGGGGTTGTCTCATCTCAAAGTTTCATAGGATGCATGAATGAAATAATGCTGCTTTGCTCTGTCACTTCCTGGTCAAACTGTCTGTAATTAGCATATGAGCTCCGTGTATTCAGACTTCTCTGTTTATCAGTCTAGATAAGCTAAATTACCTTCTCTGAGGTCCAGAGAAGCTGCTGAGCTAATGTTAACAGTAGAGTAATTTTGTCTGAAAGATCAGATAACACACAAGCTCTCACACTGTGTGATGACCTCACTCCTTGCTATCAGATAGAACAAACAGCAGGGGATAAGGAGTACACAGGTCGGTGACTTGGGAAACCAGACAGAGCACAGAAGGTGATAAAATCATTTGTAGCTCCTTAACAAAAAAAGATGAACAACACAATATATTTGAAAAAAGTCTTCATTTAGTGTTCCCTACATGTTGAAAGCTATTCTTGTGAGACAACCCCTTTAATTGGCTTACTGAGGTGATTAACAAACTGAGCATGCATGTGTATTGGGAGAACGAGAAGCACAGCTATTGACCAAACAAACGTCTGGCTGACAGCTATTAATGTGTATGACCACTTTTAGCAATCGACTGTTATCTGTGACCCAGCAGCAAATGTTCCAAATTGCTGTAGTAACCCTCAAGGGGTATAAAGCATTACATAGTGTCCACTGAAAAAAAAAACAAAAAAACAATTGGCTGTTGAGGTAATTTACAGACATGCCAGATCCTTCGTAAGATGATGATGCTTTTTATGGCTGATCTTTTTGGCAAAAAGTTTGGGAGGTCCAAACCAAAAACTCAATTTATACTTCTCTCGTAGAATGAATAATGGCTTTTTATTCTGTTCATGGGTTGTAGAAATAGTCAGAATAGTTTGCCCTATAAACACATTAGTATGTGATGTTTATTAAAAAATTAACAATAATATCTAAACTTTCTGATTAACTCCTTGCCGCCGGAGCCAGTTTTGGCCTTCCTGACAGAGCCCATTTTTGAAATCTGTCATGTGTCACTTTATGGGAGAATAACTTTGACACTTTTACCTATCCAAGTGATTCAGAGAATGTTTTCTCGTGACACATTGTGCTTTAAGCTTTTGGAAATTTTGGTCCAAAAAGTCCTTGTTTATTTGTGAAAAATATCAAAGTATCGTGAAAAATTTACCACTTTCAAACTTCAAAAACTGCTGCATGTAAGACAGTTATTCCACTCAAAATAGTTTATAACTAGAATCTACAATATGTCTTCTGTAGGTTGGCATCATTTTTTAAATGTCTTTTTTTTAATTTTTTTTACGACATTGGGGGGCTTAGAAATTTAGTAATTTTCACTTTTTGTTTTTATCTATCTATTTTATCCTCTTATATATATACAACACATACACAATATTACACCACGTGTATATATAATATATATTATATAATAAATATTATATATAATATATACATACACACACACACACACACCTATATATACATACACACACCTAAATTATACACACACACATATACACACAGATAATATATACATATTATAATTATATATATAATATTTTAATATACACACATAACACACACCTATATATATAAACCACACACATAACACACCATGTATATATACACGTGTATATATATATTTATATATATATATATATATATATTTTATATATAAAATATATATATAACTAATACATAACACATATATATACACACACATGTATGTATATATACACACACATACACATATACACACACATGTATGTATATATATATACACACACACATACACATGTATATACACACACACACACACACGTGTATATATATATATATATATATATACACAATCACACGTGTATAATATATATATATATATATATATTATTATATTAACACCCCAAACACGTTTTATTTTATATATTATATATATACACACACAAACAGTGTATATATATATTAAAATTATAAAACACCCCAAATACACCAGTATATTGTATACATATACATACACATTTCATAAAAGGGCTTCTCTAAAAGTGATGCTTTACCTGGATATTGCATAACCATTCACTTGAAGGAATTTAAAGAGTTCTTGCGCTTTCTCACGATCCCGAGCTTTTTCCTTTGCTGTTAACGTGTCATAGGGCACCAACAGAGGGTGACTGCCTGCACCTGCAGCAAAAAAAGGCTGTTAGCATGCAATTGTTCATGTCAATTTAGGACTACGTGTGGGAACACACGGCACAGTTTTGACAAGCTGGTGATACAGCTAAAAGCTACGTCCCAATGCGGCCGCCAATGGACACACGTTTGCCAGTATCTGGCGTGGCCATATATGGTAGGGTTTTGGCCATATGGAGCCAGCCGCATTGTGTGACCTCTTCCTAAAGCTACACTGAGACGCTTTGTAGTGCTACTGTTGAATTTTCACTTATTGAGTGGCAGCTCTTGTCTCAGAGATTGCAAGGAAATAAATGTATTCCTCTGGACTTCAAATGTAGTCATTAAAGTCAACTACAGAAAGTCTCAGTGTAGCTTTAATTGAACCAGTGCCATCTTCCACTAAACTAACTGGTGTAGCTGCGGCTAATGACCTAATCTTATTCTTACGCGTGAATAAAGATGTAAAACAATGTTTGTTTCAAAGCATCTTACCTTTAGTTTCCAACTCCATCTTCTTCTTTTTAGCCCATATGTTGTGGTAGTTCTCTGCCATCACTTCCACCATCCCCTGGTACAAAATCATATAGAAAATATCCATTAAACATCCCTCATTAATGTAGGAGCTAAAGACGTCCTATATTAAAACCCCTTTATATTTAGTTTTTTTCCCAATCTCTAGCAAAAATGTGCAAATGTTTCACCTAAATTAAGCTTTATCAACTTGGCTTTTAGATTGTTGCCAAATAATTGAGGATTACGTCTGAATTTCCTTTTGATTTGATTTTATGAATCGATCAGGCAAAAGGATTCACTCAAATCTATTTTTGACCTAAATTATGGGTGATTGCAGTGGTGAAGATTACAGGATAAAGGCTGTAAAAGCGTAAGGCTTCCATGACAGTACTTTAGGTGTATTAG
Source organism: Phyllomedusa bahiana (assembly GCA_025379985.1). NCBI lineage: Eukaryota > Metazoa > Chordata > Amphibia > Anura > Hylidae > Phyllomedusa > Phyllomedusa bahiana. The sequence continues at coordinate 161,530 of JAODAL010000785.1, forward strand.
GCAATTCTGATCTGTTGATGTAAGCCCCAATACACTATAGTCATATTATAACACGGATCTCTTCCCTCATTTTCTTACCTGGGCTCCGATAATAGAACCTTAAATCAGTTTAGTTGCTGCAGAATGAAGCTTAGCGGCTTGAAAAAGAAGTGCACGGGGATAAATTATGTTGTATTTTAATAGATCGGACTTTTTCAGACGCAGTGATACCAAATATGTGTGTAACTTTTTAATTATTTTATTTTTTTATTTGTAAAATGGAAAAAAGGAGGGCGATTTGAACTTTTTAATTTTTTTTATTTTTTTTACACATTAAAGCTTTTTTTTATATATACTTTAACTTTGAGGGCAGGAAGTAGTAAAACAGAAAACATGGTGGCTATGGAAGCCTTCCCAAAGCTTCCAGCTGCCATGTTAACCAATCGTGACATAGTGATCTCGCCTCTGATGTCCCATCGGAGTGAGAAATGGTGCACCGTTTCTCATTCATTTAGACGCCGTGGTCGTGTTCAGCGTGGTATCTAAAGGGTTAAACACGGGTCTCATCCCCTGCTGTAACTGACGGGTGTTAGCTGCAATTAGCCCCACCGATTTCCTGCTAAGCTACCCCCATGTTGAGCAAAGCGTAAAAAGTGTCTGCAGCAGATAATAAATGGGCGTATTGCATGTACACCACTTTTCTGGGTGCAAACTGAGGCAGCCTTGTAAATCTGTCTCAATCTTCCCTTTCCCTTTTACTGACTTACATGTAAAATCAAGCAGCTGAGGAATTAACATTGGGCTGCCTGCTGACAAAGTGGGATGGAGAATAGAGATACCCATAACAATGGGCTTCTTGCTCGTCTCTTTATTGGCTGCTGTGCGGAGTTTAGGAAAGGCCTCTTCCTTTTGCTTTTTTATATACAATGGTATTTATGACTTAGTCGTCTAATGTTTGTAATGTATTTAAAAAGTTATGTTTTGCTCTTTCTATTCAGATTTGTCACAGCTTGGCGGATGAGAGGACCTTGATGATCATGGGATGATGGTCTAAAATCTATTTTAGACAATGTGACTGACATGAGCAGGAACATCAAAAAGAAGGCTTTTCATGTTTCAATATTCTATCTCTTTTACCCAACTCCTTTGTAAAGCTGTAGCTATTCAACTTTTACCACCTCTTATGTGTCATCCTTATTAAAGGTACTAAGCTGTTATTTGTGACTTCTTTAAAGGGGTTGTCTCATCTCAAAGTTTCACAGGATGCATGAATGAAATAATGCTGCTTTGCTCTGTCACTTCCTGGTCAAGCTGTCTGTAATTAGCATACGAGCTCCGTGTATTCAGATTTCTGCTAATTAGATAAATATCATGCTATCAGGACAAGGGAAGCTTTGGAGTTTAAGTAAACAGCAGTAATTACTGGCTTTTGTCTGAAAGATCAGATAACAAACAAGCTCTCACTGTCTGGACCTGTGTGATGACATCACTCCCTGCTATCAGATAGAACACACAGTTGGGGGGGGAGAAGTACACAGGTCGGTCACTTGGGGAACCAGAGAGAGCACAGAAGGTGATAAAATCACTTGTAGCTCCTTAACAACAAAAAAAAATGAACAACACAATATATTTGGAAAACGTCTTCATTTAGTGTTCCCTACATGTTGAAAGCTAATCTTTGTAGCGAGACAACCCCTTTAATGTTGTACTGGGCTTTGAGTATAGTTTCATCCCATCAAATAAAATACATGTGACCTTTTCTATAAAATATGATGACAAGCGTTTTCATTATAACTGCTGCAAAGTAGTAGTTTGCAATCAGGGATCAAACATATCATGTAAAATACCCAAATAGTAAACAGAGTAAAAGCTTTAAGAATATTTGTCTGAATTAATCTGATTTACAGTACGCCAAAAGTCAAACAACAATCTTATTTTAATGTCAAGTTAGAAATTTGTCCTTGTTAGGTCAAAAGCATGGTGCACAAAGTCCCAAGTGATAAATGTAAGTGTCCCCAGAAAAGCAATGCTTTGTTATTCTGAGACTATAAACCAAAACTAGACTCTACATGTGTCTTCCGCAGAAGCAAAAAAAAACAAAAAACTTTTTATTCAAAATACAAACCTGGAGCTCTCTGGAAAGGACAACATTGCTCAGGTCAATTGGGGTGGGACTATAGCCATTTCCCTGGAATATATTGATCAACATTATTAGTTGTAGAAGACAGTAATAAACACATCACTTAACTTCATTTAGAAAGGGGAACATCTCTCCTTGAGGCGAGGAGAGCACCAAATGGTGTGTAGAGTTTGAATTGCCTTTTTGCCCTTTACTAAGCATCTTCATATCACAAGGCATTGTAGGGAAGGAGCTGAGAAGCTCAAGCGCCCTCTATTGGATGTAACAAATCCTCAATTCGCTTTTGACCTACTGGGTCTTGAGAAGGCAAAAGGGATATTTAGCCAAGCCAGTATCTCCGATCTGCAGACAGCTGTTTCGGGATGTTTGTCCCTCATCAGTGCAGAGCAGAGCGATACTGGCTGGCTGTGTGGGAGGCAATGAGTGGCTCAGAAAGGGGGAACATTCTCCTTGAGGTCGAGGAGGCCCCAAAAATGGTTTTGAAAAATTCATTTATTTTATTTTGTTTTATTATGGGTTTATATCCCCATAGGATACCATGAAAAATTTATCTCAACAGATACTGTTGTGGGGCCATGAAAAAGTCATTGAGCTCTAACGGGCAAACATAGTCCGAATTGGACTACTTTTCCCCCTTTTTTAAAAGGGAAGGGGGTTTAAAACCCTTTTTGTGCATCAAACACAAAAGCATGGTTGACTTTGCTATTGTGTTCGAAGCACACGGGAAAATTTTAACTTTCGAAAATTGGACTAACGTGCCCAAAATTCTGAATACATTTCCCCTAAAATAAAATTAATTTTCCCATCACGATCCTGTACAGAAAACACGTTGGATACCAAAAACAGAGAAAGAAATTTGGGGATGTAATGGGGCCTAAGGGGGGGTTTCCCTTTTTAGCAGAGAAATTTTTCCCCTTTTTGTTGTAATGATCTGTGAAGCTCTCAGCACCTGGACCCCACTGTTCAAAACTTCTGACATGTCCTATTCGATGTAAAGAAGGTTTGAAAAAAATTTTAAATTCCCCTTTTAAGCCCTGCAATTTGGGGAAAGGAAAAAAGCCACTTTAGTTTAAAATTTTTTTTTTCCAGTGGATAAACTGGGAAGTCGAAGCCCAAATTTAAAAGGGGGTTTTTGCCACGTTTAAAATGTTGACGGGGGATCCTCCCATCAATGGGTATTTAAATCACTTTTCTAAATTTATGTGATTAAAAAAAAATGAAAACCGTGAGAGCTGCAGCGTTGTTTTAGATGCCCTTAGTTTCCTGACTGTTTTACATTAGCTATGACCAAAGGGCTGTTTCGGGGCCCCGCTTGCTTTTGTTTGCACTTTTATTGATGGCAGGGCCCAATGAATGAGTTTTGGGAAGGGGGGGGAAGAAAAAAAGGGCCTGTTTTCTCCCTGTATGGGAAAATTTCCCCCTTTCCCTCGGCGGGTTTTTCATACAGACATTCGCTGGCTTTCCCCTGCACTTTTTGGGAGACCCCATTTACATAACTGTCCAAAAAGTACGGGAAAAATTGAACTTTTGGGGGCATGTGTATTCAAAAAGTTAGGAGATGCTCTCTTTTCCTTCTTTTAAAAAAAGTCAAAAAATTTTTTTATATTCCTCTTGAAATTTCAACCAGAAGCCAAATATCCCTAACTTTTTGTAAGGTATAGAATTAATTTGCCCGGGGGTTCCCTTTCCATTGCTCTATGGTGACAGTTCTGATGGCCACATGTCCTTGCTTTTGCAGTAGATTAGGGTCAGCATGAGCACCCTGAGAAGTTCGGCTAAAACCCAAAAGCCCCTATGCACAAATTTTCCATCCCTGACCCCTTTTCCCTTTTACACCCACCCAGAAAACTTTTTCAGCAATGTTACAGTAGCTCTGGTTTGGGAAAAGGGGGGGGTTTTGGACCTTTTTTCCCATATTAATAAATGAGGTTGGTGTTCACTTTGCAACCCCAAAGAAAAGCAAAACCCTATAACTTAACCTGAGTAAGCTGTGTGGCAACACAACAAACCATGCTGACATCATGGTGAGACAGCATCATGGTGTTAAAAATTTGGCAGCCCCAGAAAAATTTTTGATTTAGCAGAATTCACATAATAGCTCTTGATGCAAATCAGAAAACTGTGTACACTCACCCATTTCCAAGTATCCTTTTTGGAATAAAATTGAAAAACAACCCTGTGTTTTGTTGAATCCCAGCAGTTTTGGGCCCATTTAACAGAGAAAACTATTCATGAAACAATTGAATTTCAAATGGTGTGCACCAACATTTTTAATAGAAAATCTCATTACTGTACGTAAAGGGAGATGCACTTCATTTTTCAGAATATTACATAGGTCACCCTGTACCCAGAGGTTGTCCCCGTATATAATTCATCTAGTTTACCTGGTTAGTCTGGGATATGCTGATCATCTTTTCATTTTCCCGGTGAAGTGCTAAAGCTTCTCCTTCTTTAGTCCTTTTCCCCGCTTTCCCGCCCCTTGCCAAAATTTGTTTTTTAAAGACTCCGTACTGGCCAACGATAAAATTTCCCTTTTTCCTGTTTAAGGGGGAAAATTAAAAAATTTTAAAATTTTTTTAAAAATTTTAAAGTGCAATTTTCCAATTCTAAAGAATTTTTTGATAGTAAAACCCAAAAAAGAAAAGCAAACTAAAAATTTAGAAAAATACAATTTTCATTTTTTAGTGCACTTAAAAGGGGTTGTTTAATTTTTGAACCCTTGGGGTTTTCCTTTACGCCTGCTTTTTACCAGATATTATTTTTTTTAAGCTTCAATATTGTAAAATTTTGTAAAAAACTTTCCCTTTTTACAGTTAAAATAGTTTAATTTTATACAATCCTAAAGGGGTTTCTCACTACAAAGGGAAAAGCTTTCAAATGTAGGGGAAAAGTAAAGAAGACGTTTTTCCCAAAAAAATTGCGTTTTTTCATTATTTTTGTTTAAAAAATAGTACAAGTATTTTATTAACCCTTTGAGCTCTTTTCTGGTTTCCCAAGTGGGGCCCACCCGTTTATCCTTCCCCCCCCGTGTTTGTTCTATCTGGGGTAGCAGGGGAGTGATGGCATCACACCGGTCAATGCTGGCAGTGTGAGGGGCTTTTTGTTATGCTGATCTTTCAGACAAAAGACAGTAAAAATTTACTGTTTTTTCATTAGCTTAGAAACTTCTCCCGACCTTTTAGAGAAGGTTTAAATTTTTTTAAAACTAGAATGGTTTAAAAGAGGTGGAAAAACAAGGAGTTCTATGCTTAAATTTGGGCAGCTTGAACAGGAAGTACCAAAAGCCCAAACAGCAATTTTTTCATTTTTATGATCCTATGAAACTTTGAGTTTAAAACAACCCCCTTAAAAAATTGTTTGACAACATATCCATAGCCAATGGACACATATCTGTCTGGCACTTATCACCTCTATTCTATCATTAGCATGCATGCTTAGCTGTGTTCATTTATTTTCTTTTAAATGCTCTTGATTATTTACGTTTTTGAAATAGAGAAGCTTTGAGATGTGTAAAAGTGTTGTGGGTTTTGTTTAGTATTAAAAGTGAAAACTGAAGTTTGCTTTTCACAGCTGGAGGGCTGGACATGCTTCTTGTACAGCCTGCTCCACTGCCCAAAGGTTCTACAAGTAAAGAAGCCTACTGACACCGGTGTAAAGGAGGCAGATTCTGCTTGGACTCTGGTTATGAGAAAAGAGGTAAAATAAAGTAAACTTTTTAAAACAGTAGAGTTAAAAGTAGACAACTCTTTTTAACCTGCCCCAACCTTTGGCGCCTTTTTGTAGGAAAGAGGGAAGAAATCAGGCGATACCTTTTGGAGGCTAACTCAGTATATTTGATGGTGAGCTTTCGAGAATACAAGCTCCCCTTTTTCGACTTTATGTTATAAAGTATGGTTTTGTTATATAAGTATAACATAATTTTCTGAAAAGGGGGGAGTTTGTACTCTCGGAAAACCCCACCATCAAATTTTTACTGAGTTTAGCCCCCAAAAGGGATCGCCTGATTTCTTCACTTTTTCAACTACTTTCTTTGGGTACCGGGACAAAATTATACAAGGAAAGAGGGAGTCAGGTCCAATAGATCCAATGTGTCAAGTTTTTCAGTTCTTCTAGAGAGAATACAGTTTGATGTACAATGGCGGAACAGGAATATCCCATATGAAACTGCCTGCAATATGGGGGCCCAAAAATAATTTTGGCAGCTTTAATGGGCCAAAATGTATACCCCTCCTAGCCTTTATGTGTAAAGACATCAAAAATCCCAATCTTTATTCTTTAGAGTACAAAACTTCTTTTGGGTTGTTTTTAGATTGTTCCTCGAAGTTTAGCAGCTCGAGGCAATTTGGTTCTTTCCCCCTTTCCTTTAAAAGGGAAAAAAAAATTAAAATTAACTGTGGCTTCAGTTTTGTGAAATCCTAAAAATGAAAAAGCCCTTGCCAGTGTAAGTTTTGCAATATTTTAAAGTTCTGTTCTGTTTAGCAGCAATGCTAAAGAGGAATGGATCAAGAGTGGGAAGTGGGCAAAGTGAGGTTTGAAACTTTAGCCTTTAATTTTAAGTAGAAGGGGCAAATTTCCCAAAAACACCCCAATCTTTTTGGTCAACAGGAGTTCTGGTTTCCAGAAAAAAAGCCTGTGTTTCTCTCATGTCATTTAAGCCTTTTAAGAACTCTAGAGGATGTAGAAATGTAGAATATGGGTTTTTTTTAGGGTGCTTTTTTTTGGTTTTTTAATTTTTTTCCCATTATTATGGGTTTATTTTGTAATTTGGGTTTTTTTACACATTGGTTTGATATTTATGTTTTCCTTGGTTTGGGGCATATTTAAATTTTTTTAATTTTATTAATTCTAAAATCATGTGTACCATTTTTTGTTAATTATTATTATTTATTTATTTTTTGTTCGTAATTGAGTTATTTTTATTTGGGATATACTGACCTGTAGCACTTGCGGCACTTTTTTTGCACTGCTATTGTTTATTTTTGTATTTGCGTTGATTTATTTTCACTAAAGAAATATTAATTTTATTGGGTAAATGGAGCTTTGTTTGGCGTTGCAGTATTTGGTTATCATTTACCTAGGTGGTTGTTTTATTATTTTGCTATTTGGTCCGGTCTGTTTTGATTGGCGGATACTTAGGATGTTGAATTTAGTAAGCAAAACGGTTCCAAAAATCCAGCAGTAGCGGCAGCGTAAAATCTTTGTATACTTTATTGAAATATAAATGTGCAGAGGGTAGTAAAAAATAACCAACATGTTTCGGGCAGCTAGAATTTCTTGTAGAATTTACCTACAAGAAATGGTTGGAAAATAACTAGGAGAACCTCAAAATCCATTTAAGATGGAAATGATTTAATATTTCATATTTAACAGTATGATCTGTATTAAACTCTCATAATTGTCCCCAATGATACTTATCTGATTCCAATGTCTGAAACATGTCTGAAACTAGCAGCGAAACGCTGTATCTTAAGGCATTGGATTAAGCCATCGGTCCCGGATGAGGCGGAGATAATCGAATGTTTAAGAGGAATGTTTTTTATAGAAAAACTAGAAGCGGAAAGGGATAAGGATAAGTGTTCCAAAGCATTCTTTAAGAAATGGAAGCCTTATATCTCCAGTACAATAGAAATTAAGCAACTTATGGAACCTTTTAAATAAACGGAGTATTACTTAGTGGAAAAACAGAAAGGTACTTTGGGAAATTTAGACACTGATGTTTAAGAGCTAAAGGAGTACTAGTTGGGGATACCGTTGGGGGGGTTTGTTTAAGGGGGGAAAAATAACAAAATCCAGAAGTTACTGTTAGGATAATAATAAGTTAACACGTTGCATTGTTTCACTTTTAGGCCTCGTTCACACGGCTTATTTTGCCGTGGAATAGCGCCGTACTGCGTGCCGGATTTGCGCTTCAGTACGGCGCCAATCCGTCGGAGTCATTACGGTAATCCACTGCTCTCATAGAGAACAGTGGATTCCGTCGCTCCTCCCCGCTCGGCGAATTCCGCCGCGGGGAGAGAAAGTGACATGCACATTATTTACGGCGTGTCCGCGCCGTAAACAATGCATTGTCTATGGGGCCAGGGAGCGGCGCCCCCGCCACGCTCCGGCCCCGCCCCCGTCCCGCCCCTTATTCACGGCGGATTTGTGAGCGCACAAATCCGTCGGGAATAAGCCGTGTGAACACGGCCTTAAGCATAATGTATAATTTGTATTCCATGTACTGCAAGAAATTGTATGCAGACTTTGTAATGGTGCTTCTGTGTAATAAAATTCTTTAAAAAACAAAAAACAAAACATGAAACCTTGTGTTTAGATTATTTAGTAAGGCCATGTTCACACGGCCATCTGCGGGACGTAATTCAGTCCGTAATTACGCGCCGGAGTGCGCCAATTACGGGCTGAATCCGTCCTGGTAACTACGGTAATCCACAGTTCTCATAGAGAACTATGGATTACGTCTCCTCTACCCGCTGGGCGAATCCGCCGGGCGGGGAGATAATTGACCTGTCACTTTCTAGCGGCGTATACGCGCCGCTAGCAATGACTGTCTATGGGCCGGCGAGGTGCCGGCCCTCCCGCTCACTCCCCCGCTCCCACCCCCGGCCACACGGCGTAATTGCGGGGCGGAATTACGCCCCGCAGTTAAGCCGTGTGAACATAGCCTAAAGAGATAATAGTCTGTTTCAAGATTTAACAAAAAATAAACTAGCACTTAATTATTTACTTATGTTCCTAAGTTCTTTGCTTGGATTTAGTGTGCATTCTTGCATTGTCCAAGTTGGACTATTCTCTGCTCATCCTTGCCTTGGCTGATTGCTGTAACAGTCGGTTTATCAGGCTTTCCTGATTCACACCTCCCATGCTAATCTCCATGTCTTTTGCTTCAGATGTTTCCCTATTCATTTCAGAATTACCTAGAACATTTCCCTCACTTCTCGAGGCCTTGTCGATGCAGACCTACTCATACAGCAAAGCTGAGATGACATTAATTAGCAATAACTTTCTGAGACGAGCAGTCAATCAAAGTAGACGGGGATTTGAAGAATTCCTTTGTCAGGCTGTCTTGACTAAGATAAGGCATGTCTACGGCAAGCTTATCTACCTGATTAATCCATGTGATGTTTGTACATTTTTCACTTCCAGCCATTTTTAAGATTCACTTGTAAATCCCTTATTTTATTTAACAGTCTAGTTGTGCTTAAGGTATCTGAAGCAATGTAGCTAAACTAATCAGACCAGCAAAAGCTAGATTTGCATTCAATTCCCTTCAGCTGGCAGTTGACTTATTTCTACCTGAAAAACCCACAAATTTTGGGACAGCTTATTTAGTCTGTATTCCGTCTTCTAAGAATCCTGTCAGTCAATGTTAGGCAGACATTAAATGCAAAAGGAAGGTAGAAATATATTGTTAAACCCTGCAGGATCTCTAATATGCACCGATTTCTTCTTTCGTAGGGCTTATTTGTACTAAATAATAGTCAAACTTTTTCTTGAACTTTTAAATTTGTGTTACTAGGTTCAACATTTAGGGCGACATTCCCCAACACGCCAACGCCAGGGTTTTTTGGTCTATATTGCGCTAAAACCGCTTTTGACGCCCTATTTTGGATGTAAATGAACTGTCGTACACCAAAACTAGGTGTATTTTATGCCGAGACCAACACATTGTAATGCGCCTAAAAATTCTGCGTTGTGCGCCTCCATAACGAAGTGCGCCTATTGAGCCGCATAGCACATCCTTACAAGTGTATATGTGTTAGGCGCATTTCACATTTTACAAGTATGTGTTCTCAAGATTGGTGCTGGTCCCAGAGGTAGGACACATACCTACCAGACTGATGGCAAATCCTATTAATATGCCATCAGGGTCTATGGTGGGAAAACCCTTTTGAAGAAGGTATATTTCCGGGGAGGGAGAGGGCAGGAGGGGGTGGGGGGGGAGAGGAATTTTTTTTTTTTTTTTTTTATGAAAGTGAGCTGTAGGCCAAATATGTTTGGGAACTTCTGTTAGGACGCGTCCACATGGCACAGGACAAATATCGGTTGGTTTATCCGACTGGTATTTGTCCGGTTTTTGTGCTGTGTACATGGTCGCGGGAGGCAATTAGTGGAGAAAAGCCCTCCCCCTTCCCATTGACATGTTCTTATTCCGTCCGAAAACCGGACGGAAGAATGAACATGTACAATGTTTTTCGGGCCACCGGCTGCCGCCGTGGTGACATGGCCTTATACTGTAAGAAAAGCATGTCCATAGGTGTAGTTCTCAGTCGCCCAGAATTTTATAGCTATCAGTCACTAGCACAAGTTTCCACTTCTATTACTTCTGATCAAAAAAGTCATTTAATCTGCTCTGAATTACAGGAAAATCAGTTGTAGATTACACATTGAAGAAAAAAAGTTGCATTATTTCTAGTGATGCATTGTCCTTTAAATGAAAGAAAAAAGCAGAACAAATAGAACACAAGCCTCCAGTACAAGCACACGTGATATTGATCTTAAACTGCTCAGAAGGAATATCGCCCAGGGAACCTAAGGCCTTTGTATCTGAAACACATACAAGTGCAATGCTTTGGTTAAAGCGCCGAATTGCACAGTGAATATTTTACTTTCCCAGTACATAAAGACCTGTCACATCTGATCATCCTCAGAGCTCTATATAACAGTGCAGTCTTCACAGAATATCCTGCAAACACCCTGCAGTCAGGGTTTTGACAGACGCTACTATGAAGCTCTATGCATCGCAGCAAGCAGTACACCTATTTAAAGAATCTTTTCAAAACAATATGCTTTTACATATTAACTCTTGGTTTCTAGGTAATCTTTGACTCATTCTTCCATTAAAAACAAATTATCATACTGTTATATTGGCGATGATTATTTGCATCCTTTTAGTGCTGGTTTTGACACCAGACAGGAGTTAAAGGGGTTTTGCCACGATCTCATTTCATACCTCCTGCATCCAGCTCTTCAGCTCTGTGTGCTCAGAAGGGGGCGTGTGTGATTTGTTGTAATTGCCTATCATGTGACCCAGCAGGATGACATCACCAGGCCTTTCCTCTCTGTAGTCAAAGAAAGGCCTGGTCATGTAAAGCATTGTGAGTAGCTGAGAGGTAAAGGTTTTGCCTCCAGGCACAAGGGTCCTCAGTTCAAATCCCTGCAGGAACCAAACCCGTGTTTTGTTTTTTTTTCTCTTTATCAATGCACAGACCTCATTGAGATTTCTTTTTTATTTATTTGCACTGTTTGACTAATTACTAAGGAATATAGAGGACGGGAGTAGAGTGACAGCACCTGGGGTTTGAACAATCAGTAGCTGCCTGAGAGGAGAGGTGATGTCTGAGCATGTGCGACCAGGACTGAGGAGCTCTCAGCCCTGGTCGTATCCCCTGGAGATGAGCTGCACTAAAGGAGCAGCTAAGACAAAAACGGTGCAGAATTTTTAATAATAATGAATGGAGAAAATGTTTGTTATTTCATTTGCAAGCTTCCCACGTCAATTTTACTTCGTGGCAAAACCCCTTTAATGCACCACTTACATCTTAGCAGGTCAGATACCGACTCCACTATTTGCCAAAACTGCTATGTTGGTAGAAAAGGTAAAGCCTTGTGCAGGTTCACACAGGGCCGCCATACAGGGGGTACAGCTGGTACTCCTGTATGGGGCCCGGTGGAAGCCCCGGTATGGGGCCCGGTGGAAGAAGCAAGCAGGCCCCCTTATTCCTCATGGCAGAGCGAGGCCCGGCGACGCAGCCGCCGAACCAGTCTCAGGCTGGTCCACAGTGTGAGCCCCGAGTGGCTGTGGGCCCCGGAGGCAGTGTCGTTGCTCCCCGGGGCCCGGCCACCGCATCCGGTCTCTGCACGCCCGGGCCCTGTGTCCCGAGCGCTCAGAGACCGGGCCCGGGAGTCGGGGACTAATGTCCCTGACTCCTGGGGTTAGCGCGGTGCCAGCGGAGCACAGCGCCACCAGTGCTGTGTTCCGCTGATCTCCCTGGCAGGTGTAAGGTGTTAGGCCTTCAGCCTGCCGGGCGCCGGCCCGTACTGCTGACGTAGGCGGCGTGGTGACGTCACATCACCGCGCCGCCTATGCAGAGCGGCAGGAGTCGGCGGCAGCTTGGAGCGGCGGGAGCGGGGCTCAGGTAAGTGTTTTTTTTTGTATTGTTTTTTCTTATGAAAGCGGGCCCCGACTCTGCCTAGCGCTAAAGGGGGCCCCGACTCTGACTAGCGCTAAAGGGGGCCCCGACTCTGCCTAGCGCTAAAGGGGGCCCCGACTCTACCTCAACATAAAGGGGGCCCTGACTCTACCTAAACATAAAGGGGGCCCTGACTCTACCTAAACATAAAGGGGGCCCTGACTCTACCTAAACATAAAGGGGGCCCTGACTCTACCTAAACATAAAGGGGGCCCTGACTCTACCTAAACATAAAGGGGGCCCTGACTCTACCTAAACATAAAGGGGGCCCTGGCTATCTACAAACTAAAGGGGGCCCTGACTGCCTACAAGCCAAAAGGGGCCATGACTACCAACAAACTAGCTAAAGCGGGCCCGAAATACCTACTAACTTAAGGTGACTCTAACTGCACTCTATCTAAAGGAGGCCCCGACTTCCTGCACACTAGCTAAAGGAGGCTCTTAACTACCTGTATACTACCTAAAGGTCCCTGCTTATCTACCTGGGGGCTATTTACCTACCCACCTGTGGCTAGGTACCCACCAGCCTGCCTGGGGCTGGCCTAGCAACTTATCCAGCTGTGGTCTACCTACCTAAATAGGGCATTTCTAGTTACCTGGAGCCTTGCCCATTTGCCAACCTACCTAGGATCTTGTCTACTAACCCGGTAATATAATTGTGAGGTGAGCAGCCCATAGTTGTAGCAATATCTCCAGGGACTTAGTCCACTCCCCACCCTCCAACCCCTCAGGATACTAGGCCTAAGTTAAAGCTTGTATCCGCTCTCCCACCCCTGGGTAGTTTGTACAGAGGTGGGAATAGATAAAGAAGTGCTGGAAAAGTGAGGATTCCAAGATATTTGTGTGTAAATTCTGCAGGGATGAGTTGTGGCCGGGACAAGTCAACATGACGGTGCAGAACGGATGCAGAAGAGAAGGGATAAAGAACGACTTGAGAAGAGAAACTGACTCTCATCAGGATAGGACGTTCTCACTGGTGGAGTCCCTCTGTTTCAATGGTTTATTTATGCTGGTGATCCATGTGGTTTAGGGGTTTTTCGACTGTTAATGTGCATTGTGGAGGTTCCGATGTGCATAGTGTCTGAGACCTCTATTGGGGTCTCTATATGGCGGTGTTGTAGGTTATACCTGAGCTGGTGTCTGACTTCTATGTGGTCTCTATGTGGTGGTGTTGTAGGTTACACCTGAGCTGGTGTCTGATCACTATGTGGTCTCTATATGGTGGTGTTGTAGGTTATATCGGCGTTAGTTTAGTGGCAGCGTACATGTGTCCCTGATTGTAAAAGTGAAGGAACACCTGACCCTGTGATAGGAGTTACACTTTTACTTTCTTGCTGGTGATTATTTTAAAAGGTGGTGAGGTGCGTGACCCAGGGAAACGTGGAGGTGGATATTGTATGTGGGCTATTGGAGGGGGATATTGTATGTGGGTGGAGGGGGATATGGATGGAGCTACTTAGCCATGTGTCTATGATATGCTAGACTGACAGCTATGTGATTCACTTAGTATAGTACTACACAATACAGTTCTTTTTTGCATACTGTATTATGTGGTAAAATGGGCGCATTTATATCCTAGAGGCCGTTTTTTTTGCTGGGGGCGGGGATTACAGAGGGGGGGAGGTGCTTCAGCTGTATGGGGCCCTGAACTGTCTGTTGGCGGCCCTGGGTTCACACTAGCACTGGGGAGGGGGCTATCCTGAGCTTCCTATCTCTAGGCACTATAGCAGCCACTGCAACTGCCTCTTTGGTATGTTGACCCTTGCCTAATTGGTAACCAACTTCTTCAGAAAAAATGTTATGCAAAATAGCAATCTCAGTTATAATCTCTTATGCACTAATGCTAACCCCATATATTCATTATATAAGTAAGCTGGGTACACTTTAGCCATGCACTCCATTAAGTTTCTGTGACCCATTTCAAGAGAATATAAGCCAGTCCTGCAGCATTAGGGGTTGTCTCACTACATTGATTCATCTTATCTCAATCCTGTTTTCTTGGTTTCATTTTGAATTCAGGGGCGTGTTCATTGGCTTCTACTAGGCTGCATTAGAAGCCAGGTCTGTAGCTATAGCAACCAGTGCTGGCAGCCTATCATGAGGGATCAAACAGGTCTGTAGCTATAGTGACCTGAGGAGCTGATGCAGCCCATACAAGAGGGGATATCTAGAAATAGGTAAGATACTGTTAATGAACATATATTGCAAAGTGACTTGTTTTTGCAAGATCTTGAACATAAAAAGCAACAATCCCTGCAGTGAGACAACCCCTTTAACAGTGACAAACAAATGCCATCTTTGCTTAAACATGCCCTATCTGTTCATAGAGTTACGGTAGATGCACTTTTTTAAGCCTCATTGATCCCTGATCTATATACACAGGGAAAAGGTTTAAATTTCATCCCAAGCGTCTGCTGACAAAGCTTTCCATACTGGCCTTTCTGGAAATGGCATCCTGGAGGAATCATATTTCTTATTGCTAATTGGGTGAATTGGATATGGTTTTGGCAGATTGTGCTCTTGGCTTCCATCTATATTGCCATATTACTAAGTGTAGTATGAAAATAAATTATCTGGTGCTATAACACTATACCAATTAAACTGGCTAATATAACATATCAAGCATAGACCGGAGATCTTCAAATGGCTAGAATGTCCTTTCTGATGTTGTGCATGGCACCAGTATTGCACAGCTATAAATATGATTTCCTGAGATGTTCAAGGTGATGTCACTTGAGCTTCAAAGGTTAGGTGTGAAGATAAGAAAAACCATATGCGGCAGACAGGAGTGCACACAGAAAGGGTTATGAGGATAAAATTCTTTCTTGCGCCCTTGTTCCTCCCCTCTACCTCCTGCTTTCCCTCTCAGGTTGTTATAGACTGAAAAGTCAGTATATTATGTTGTCTGCTATTTGCTAGTGAAAGGAGAGCATTACATGGAAGATACTCACCTTTCACCAGCAGACATCAGAAATCATTACAAAGAGAGACAGAGACCACAGTGTCATCAGAGAGAAGAGGAAGGAGAAAAGCTTTTTTTATTTTTAGGGCTCTAGTGCTGTAACATAACTGATGGCTGAAGCAGTTATGTCCTGTGGTCAGCCTACTCTGTAAGCAAATTCTAGCAGCGTTGATAAGTGAATGTGTCACAGTGTATACATGTGTGTGTATATGTGAATTTATATATGCATGTGTGTTATGGTGTGTGTGTGTGTATATATATATATTATATATAATATATATATATATATATATATATATATATATATAATAATATATATATATATATATATATATGTATTATACACATATATACAGTAGAGATCCAAAACTTTGGACACACCTTCTCATTCCAACAGTTTTCTGTATTTTCATGACTATAAAAATTGTAGATTCACACTGAAGGCATCAAAACTATGAATTAACACATGTGGAATTATATACTTAACAAAAAGTGTGAAACAACTGAAAATCTGTCTTTATTACTAGGTTCTTAAATCCACTTTTGCTTTGATTACTGCTTTGCACACTCTTGGAATTCTCTTGATGAGCTTCAAGAGGTAGTCAAGAGAATGCCAAGAGTGTGCAAAGCAGTAATCAAAGCAAAAGGTGGCTACTTTGAAGAACCTGGAATACAAGACATATTTTCAGTTGTTTCACACTTTTTGGTTAAGTATATAATTCCACATGTGTTAATTCATAGTTTTGATGCCTTCAGTGTGAATCTACAATTTTGATGTCATGAAAATACAGAAAACTGTTGGAATGAGAAGTTGTGTCCAAACTTTTGGTCTGTACTCTGTGCGTGTGTGTGTGTGTGTGTGTGGTGTGTGTGTATATATATATATATACACACACACACACACACACATGCTTTCTGCTTATGTATGCATTTGCTACGCAGGTATGGTTGCAAACTTCCCATATACAAAATTCTGCATACAACCAAGTGACAGGCATCAGATGATGTTACTATTTAGGAGTCCATGGGCTACAGGTTTCAGATATTAGGTCTTGTTTCGCAAATGGCATACTGGACAGATGCCGCATTTTGACACTTTTTTTTGTTGGAGTGGTCAGATTTCCCAATGATAACATTCTACGAACCACAACTGTAGCCTAGGTTTCATCATTCTGGAAGCTGGAAGGGTGTTAATAAAAGCAATTTAACAAGGTAAATGGAATGGTAAGATTTGTCTTTCCATTAACATAAATTTAATTAAGGCACCTTTTCCGATAGTGTCTTGAAGGGTCTCAGTAGAGGATGTGTCTTTGCATTCTCATCAAGCGTTGCTCCATACTTCCAACCACTATGCAGCTAGAAAACACCAAGGGAAATGGAGAAGAAAAGTAAAGTCAATGTTAATGACATAAAGGAAGAAATCAACAAATTTAATGGTTATCTTCTCAGCTATACAACTATGTACTTCAATTAAAGGGGTTGTCTCACTACAAAGATTAGCTTTCAACATGTAGGGAACCCTAAATGAAGACGTTTTCCAAATATATTGCGTTGTTCATTTATTTGTTGTTAAGGAGCTACAAGTGATTTTATTACCTTCTGTGCTCTCTCTGGTTCCCATGTGACCGACCTGTGTACGTCTCCTCCCTGCTGTTTGTTCTGTCTGATAGCAAGGAGTGAGGTCATCACACAGGTCGCAGAGAACAGAACTCCTGACAGTGAGAGCTTGTTTGTTATCTGATCTTTCAAACAAGAGAGTAATTACTGCTGTTTATTTTACCTCAGAAGCTTCCCTGGTCCTGACAGCATGAGATTTATCTAATTAGCAGAGGGCTGAAAACACGGAGCTCATATGCTAATTACAGACAGCTGGTCCAGCAAGTGACAGAGCAAAGCAGCATTATTTCATTCATGCATCCTATGAAACTTTGAGATGAGACAATCCCTTTAAGAAACTAGCTATGAGCTATTCTTGATGACAACAGGGCCTTTTCATAAATAATAGTGCAAGGATAAAGAATAGATGAGAATTATAGCAAGCTATCATACTCCAAGAAAGTGAAAGCAACACCCTAACTGGCTGCTGTGAGCCATAAATCTTATATTAGGGCTTTGTAGCAAATTTTAGTTGTATAGCAAACAAGGAAAAATACACTTTACAGAAATATTTGCCAATGGGGGAAAAAAGTCACAGAAAACTTGAAATAATCCCATGAATTTCAGCCATGTCATAACATAATTAAAATTAGGACTACATAATGACAATGAGTCATAGAGCACAATTGTACTGAAGAAATATAGTCCCCCAAGGTGGAACGGGGAATTTGTGATGATACCAAGAATACGTGGACCAGAAGGTGAAACCAGCCTCTATTACCACCTATATAGCATGTACTCTTGAACAGCAATTTCTCATCAATATCATTGGCTGACTCAGCACCTTTAGGGATAGGCCCTCGCTCAAGGATGCTGACACTTGGCGGAAACCAAACGTGTTGGCTCCACCTGGAAGGTCTATATCCCTCCTACTGACACCAGTCTACTCAGTTTAGCCTAGAGTCCATAGGGGGCAGATGCTGCACTGCAGGTCTGCTACATTTTATAGTTTAGTTTTATTTCTATTTCTCTTCGAGGAGGTATTGAAGTTTTTTCTCACCTGTCGTGGGTGGGAGGGGGTTGTCATCGTGGTCATCACTTTGACAGTGCTCCCAGTTGAGGCTGTCGGGAAATCAGACAGCCGCTGTCTGTTTCAACTCATGCACCAATCACCCATCCCCACTCACTGCCTCCGTGGTTTCCTTTTGGATTCCAGTAACCCTACTCTGCAAGGTGCGTGGTACCAAAGGTACGATTCCACGTATGCCTGAAGATATCGTATAGGTAGTTGTTTTGGGTTTTCTTTCCTATGGTGCTGTTTGTGCTCATTTTTGTGCAGCATTCTTTCGCAGTATGCTATAGGGTTCTCTTCCCCTTTTCCCAGGAATTAGTTTCCATGCAGCCCCCCGGCAGCATCCCATCGCAGTGCCGATGCTGCACTTTTCACGTTTTCGCCCGTTTTCTGGCATTTGTTTAGCCTCAGTGCTCGTTTCTTTCTTTTCCATGCTCTTTTGTACCCTTGCGAACCCTCTGATGCACTTTCCACTGGTGGCACCGTTTTCAATGTCTTTTTGACTTTGGGAGGTGGGGGGTTCTTTCTTCTCACCCCAGACACTGTAGGTATCTTCCAGTACCCGTTTAAGTCCTCCCGTGCACTGGTTTTCTCCAGAAGATACAACTCCTTTTAGTGTGGTAAGCTGACCCTTTGGGACATATTACCCCTGTCCTGAGCCCCCTGGTTACCATGTCCCTTTCCAAGGACGATGCCCCAAACCCAACTGCTCCTAAAGCATAGACTCTTATAGGTGCTCCGACTCCCTTCTTTTGTTCCATTGGGTCAGCGTAGGGGCCTTGTGGTCTGTAAGGCAACCATTGCCAGCTGGATACGGCCTGTAATTTCAGAAGCCTACCGGTCCAGAGGCACACCTCTGCCATTCCACCTGAGCGGTTGGTGCCTCCTGTGTGGCATCTTGCCTTGGCTTCAGAGGTCTGCAAGGCTGCAACCTGGGCCTTAGCTAATATTTTTACTATGTTCTACTTCATCCATACGTTGGCTTCGGCGGATGCAAGGCACTTCAGGCTGTGGCGTGCTTATCGACTCTCACTGCTTTAACATATCTCCCAGCCACTGTTTTTGACGTGAAAGTCGTATTTTTGTACTAACTGCAAAATCCTTAATTCATCTGATTCAATGGGGGACACAGATTCCCCCTTCCCCTCTTTTTGTCATTCTTTTTTCCCTGCTTCCAACCCTTAAATTTTAAGAACTGACTGGTTACCTGTTAATATATTCCACCTCTTGTTCGTGTTTCAATATTATGGCTGATATGCTGATAGGTATTTGTATGGAATATATTTTATTATACGTTACTGAGCAGTAGATTGGTATATCAATGCAACTGGTAGCATTGTAAAGTTGCTCTTTAGAAGAACATTATTAGATTTCCATTCAAGATGATGGTAAATGATGTGACACAAGCTCAAATGGCTGCAGTCTATGCTTTGACATGCATCAGATACTACTAGGACACTGTCCTACAGATTTACGCATGTAGCTTTGATTGGGAGGAAGTTGTTTTTTTGCAGTGGAGCTGTAAAAGAATGTCCGTTTAACAATGTACAATTCATTTTAGCTTTGTAGTTCATACTTGAACATTTTAAATGTGGCATCTTGGAAGTGGTGTCTAAGAAGCTGAAGTAGTATTACTTTTTTATAATGATCTGAGGTCCTTTGAAACAAACAATTTGTATTCCATTGATTTTAGATAAATACACACACAGGACACATTTTTTACCTTGTCATAAGCCCATTTATCATGCGAGTGCTCAGCATTCTTATTGACAATATATTCCAGCTTTTCAGGTAATGTCAGACTGCAAAACAAAAAATAATCTCTCATGTTGGTCGGAAATGAAAAAGCTGCTTCAGCATGATTGCGGTCTTTTCCCGAATTCAAGATTAGCATAACGTTATTTTATTTCATCATGTAATCCTATAAGAAATCCATGGCCATTGCAAACCATTCTGTTAACCTCTTCCGGAGCGCTGCCCGGTCTACACAAGAAAATGTATATAAACTATTATTTTACATTAATAAAATGTTGTGTTAATGCCTGTGGAGTCGGTAATCCCTCACACATTGAACAGTATTGGATACCACTATAGCTGTTTAAAATCAACTATAATGAACACTCATCAAATGAACATTCATTTTAATCCAATGTTCTCACCTGATTAATTATTTTAATAAAACATTTTTTGGGGTCAGAATTATATTTTTCTGATACACCGTTCCAAATCTTCTGAATTAACGACAGATTTAAAAAAATCTGACTGCAGCTACCACTAGAGGAAGATCTCTGTCAACTACAGGCAGTCCCCTTACACCGTTTCGACTTATATCTGTCCCCTAGTTACAAACGGAGACTCATGCTGGCACTTGTAGTTCCATGTTCCACAACAGATAGTAGCTGTGGAACGACAAGTTCCAGCATGCCACAGCAGAACATGGCGTGAAAATGAGGTGAAATCTTCTTAACAGGGACACAGATAGCAAAACACATGAAAAAACCCTTCCCTGCACTATCCAAATTGAAAAAAAACTTTTGTGCTGGAGTTACATTTAATAAATCTACCTGTTCCAACTTACATACAAATTCAACTTAAGAACAAACCTACAGTCCCTATACTGTTCGTAACCCAGGGACTGCCTGTATAATATACAACTTAATAATAAAATAACATGCAGCAAATTGCTAACTCCCTCCCCCCCACTAGTGGTGGCTGAACAGAGAGAATTTTAAAATCAACTCTGCATCTGTGACATGTTTATAAGGCTATGTCTCCACTGCACAGGAATACAATCGGATTTTCGGCGCTTTTAGTTTTTTTAAAGCGCCGAAGATACGAAAAACTTTGAACATGCTCATTCTTTGGTCGTGTTCCACATGGAAAACGCATGGAAATTTACTATTGATGACAATTACTAAATTATTCATGCAATAAGCAGCCAAAACATTTGTACGAGTATTGCACGTGGTTCATCAGGCATGAATTGGACTTTGATTGCAAACCGCCTATAAATTCAAATCCTCTCTAAATCCACATGCAAGAACCATGTACTTTAGTAAAAAATACTTGGACGACAGGGTTTTCAATGGGAGAATCCGCATCTTGCTTAAAATTTTACTCTGTCCTGTGAATGTTCTATTATATGCAAGAAACTGCTATAAATGGGTTAGTAATCTAGCCCCCTCTCTCTTCATTTAAAGGGGTTTTCTTGCAACAATGTTTGGCTTTAAACATGTAGACATAGGTAAAGACCGTTACCGAATACATAACTTTTCTGATTTTGCTTGGTTTAGGAGCTATAGGAGATTTAATCTACTGCTTATTTACACAAGTTCCTCTAAGTAACCGACCACTTCTCTCTGCTCTATTTCTGCTCTCATTGCTCCCACAGCCCCAGTCTGACCATGGTGACTCCCTGCTGAGTCTTATCTCCAGGGCAGGAGCTTGTTTACATTA
Organism: Phyllomedusa bahiana; assembly: GCA_025379985.1. Taxonomy (NCBI): domain Eukaryota; kingdom Metazoa; phylum Chordata; class Amphibia; order Anura; family Hylidae; genus Phyllomedusa; species Phyllomedusa bahiana. The sequence goes on from JAODAL010000785.1 coordinate 182,925, forward strand.
CTCACTGACAAGCTTTAACCCTTTAGAACTATGTAGCCTTGTGCACTACAGTTTACAAACCTCAAGCATTCATCACACTGTAAAAGACTCAGATATAAATTGCAGAGCTGATATGCCAGTCACTGCTGTAGAACCACCCACAGTCTCAACAGGAAATTTGAGGCAGAAGCTGACTGGGGCTCTATGAAACAAAACGGTGAGAAAACCCCTCTAAGCTGTGAATGTCTCGTCATTTAAGCTGTGAATTTGGTTGTTTGAGGTAATCACCATTCGGGTCTAAAGCATACTTGCCAACCCTTCCGGGATACATTCCGTAAAAGAGGTGGGACTAATGCAAACCCCACCCAAAATGGATGTTTCCCTGTGGAATGGGGGTGTTCCAGGGTGGAGTATAGGCAGTTCTGGATGTGGTGTAGGTGTTTCCAGAGATGAGGCTACAAATATCACAGAATAATGAGATGGATGGCAAGTATGGTCTAAAGCCCCTTTAGCAACAGTTAGGCTATGTTCACACAGCTTAAACTGGGACGTATTTCGCGGGGTACTGCGCTAAATACGGGGCGAGATACGTCTCAGTCATTATGATAATCCACAGATCTCATAGAGAACTATGGATTACATCTCCTCTCCCCGCTCGCACAATACGCCGAGCAGGGAGATAAGTGACAGGTCAATTATTCATGGCGTATACGTGCCGTGAATAATGAATGTCTATGGGTCTGGCGGGTTGCCGGCCTCGCGCCCCACCCCGCTCCCGAGCACACGCCGTAATTGCAGGCGAAATACATCCCGCAATTATTGGCGTGTGAACCTAGCCTTATACCATCAGCATTCTACCATTCCACAGCTCTGCAGGTATCTCCTACAGCGAGTAACATTAAGAGCAAACAAAATGTAAACTAGTATAGTGAAGTCTGGACATGGCTTTATTCTAAATTCTTTATGTAATCCATTTAAAAGTCCATATAAAAAAATAAAACTAGACGCTTACATGTTTCTGACCTATCGGTCCTTGTATATAGCATGCTCTGAATAAGGACCGAAACGCGTAAGTGTCTAGTTTCATTGTTTTATATGGACTTTTAAATGGATTACATAAAGAATTTAGAATAAAGCCATGTCCAGACTTCACTATACTATTTGGATTTATCTCTGCTGCAATTTGACAGCCAGTTCAACGCACGACACTCATTTTTCAAGCTTGCACCATAGCCCCGACAAGGGACTGGTAAGCACCTGTAAACCAGTATGTCTGTTTTGTGTGTTTTGTTAACAAAACTTACTTAGATGTATTGATAGGCTTTGGGTCAAAATTTCCTTCAGCATCTACTGACATCTGCTTCTCAGGTGTCGCTTTAATTCTCGTGTCAACATAATCAGGAGGCAAAGCACCAGCTATTGCACTGAGACATGGCATGGACATTCTGAAGAGCTCAGCCTCATACTTCTGCAGGAGAGATAGGAACTGGTTGGAAAGTCCCACAGAAAAACATGCAAAATTGTTAGTGATAGCCACACCATGCCAGGTCACAACAGCAACTGGAAAAGACATTTAGTGAAATAACATAACAAAGATTGCATTTCAAGTCCCAAACAACCCACTGCAAATGAATACACCAAGAAACCCGTCATTACAGTATTTCAGAAGGCAAACTGTATAACAGAAAACAAACTTGTCATATTCATGCTTTCCAGTGGTCGTTGACCATTAGGGTGCTTGCACGTAGTGCAGTTTTGTTGCATTTTTGGTGATTTTTTGCTGTCCGCAAAACTATAAACACAATGATTTACTACTCACTTGCAACACTTTTCCAAACTATTTAAGAAACTGAAAAGCGCATGCTGTTAATGGAGGCAGTTCCACTGCAGTGCAGTACAACAAAAGTAAAATCCCAACCAAAAAATGCCACAAAACCATTTTTCAAATTAATAAAACTTATGCCAATTTAATCATCCCCTATAGCATAGGTGTCAAACTGCGGCCCTCCAGCTGTTGGGAAACTACAACTCCCATCATGCCCACTGTTCTAGATGATATAAATGCATGATGCGAGTTGTAGTTTCCCAACAGCTGGAGGGCCGCAGTTTGACACCCCTGCCCTATAGTATTATATGCATACATTAGTACAGTTGATACAGCTCCAAAGACTGACAACTGTTGGCCAAGTTCACCTTATGACTGCCGCATTTTGATAAACACATGCCCATATACAGTGGCCAACAGCTGAAGAAAATCAAGGGCCACTGGCCACCATATGTGGGCATCGTGTTGTTTGTATGCAACCACTGCAGTATGTGAAGACGGCCACAGGTTGTTAACCTCTGCAGCTATATCCATTTAGGCATATAACTTGCCATCTTTAGAGGCACTTTTATGTATTTGGGAACTCTATACTTTGAATAAAATGTTGTCAATATACAAATGACAAGGGGTTGTCTGATGAAGAATCCCTCTTCTAAAGACATTTCGTATAGAGGGTCCACTTCTGTAATCCCTAAAAATCCAGAACGCTTACCAGGGAAAGCTCCTGCTGGCCAAATATTTCCCTGGAAGTACGTGGTCTAGGAAAAACTTTTTATCACATGCCAACCAATCAACTATTTGGCCAGCCATGAAATATCTCAGTAGGCCAGATCCCCCAGAGTGGGAGCCATTGTTACCTAGTTCTTCAGTCTGGCCAGTCATGGAGGCCCCAAGCAGGGAACTTCACCCTATCATGTTCCTACGATCTATCTGGCCAGCCATTAAATATCTCAGTAGGCCAGGTGCCCCAGAGTGGGAGCCATTGTTACCTAGTTCTTCAGTCCGGCCAACCATGGAGGCCCCAAGCAGGGAATTTCACCCTATCACGTTCCTACGATCTAACTGTGAATGTAGAATACAATGGTCTGTATTAAATCCCTTAAATATGATCACTATAAAATGATGGCTCCTTTAAAACCAGTTAACTTGTTAAGTCTTTAATTTTATTTAGAGCCATCACAGTGATATGAATGCAAAATGCTGGCTTTAACCAAGCTCCATGCTCTTGTACAGACACAAAACACACCGAGAAATCATGCCACCAATACTGTCCAATTACACACATTTCCATGCGTTCCTCTAAGGCAGCCTCCAGCTTATTTTGGGAGCTGTAAAAATTCCTGGTTTGCAGCAGCAATTAATCCTAATCTTCTGCCTAAAGGCAGTCTCCGACTCTCTGTATCCCCCCAAACCTAGTTCATTGATTCCGAGAGATCATGGCTGGCTCAACAAAGCTAACTATTTTTTCTTCTTGAAAAATAACTGAACAGAGAGAATAATGATTTCATTATCTCCTGTCAGCGACCCATGCCAGAGAATTCCTGGGAGGCCGGCACAGCTCAAGTAAATATGTCTCGGAGCAGGACAGCAGCAATAAAACGAAGCATTATAAAAGGGAATTAAATATTAACAGTTTCATTTACGTGGAGCATAGCAAAGCCACAGTGAGCTCGGCAGGCAAGCACTTCAGGTGCGTGCGATTCTAATAGACCATCACAATGTCTGTCATTTTGTCACTCCACCACCACCACCACGTCCTTCTTAACACCTGTCATATCTTGTCATGAATATGACACACATGGGTGACTCATCTGCGATGGGACTTTCTGTAAATTACATATTTCATGCACATTTGAAATCTCTGCAACTTCATTACGTGCATCATTTTATGTGGCTAAAGTTATCAGTTTGCAGAAGGGAATTCAAGGAAAAAATTGATAAAACAGCAAAAAATGGCTTACGATGCACAAATACTAAATTAATGAAACGGTCTCAAATGGAATTTTGTACCGTCACTATAGGCTGCCTTCCTGCCTTTGATACGGTTTACGCGCTATTTCGTTCGGTGCAGCCTCCAGGATAGAGAAGCTTCCCTGTAGCTGTGTGTGTTTTATTATCCTCATCAGCAATTTAAGCCTTCATCCCTCAAATATTAAAGAGTAATCTTTTTTTTATTCTGTTTGGATTCCGTGAATTTAATGAAAATCCTTGGCTGAAATTTTAATACCTCTTCAGTACAAAAAATAGCCAGATCCTGACTTGACAAGCAGCAGCCAAATGTGACAAAAATCCACTGTAGGAAATGTTAGACAGTAAATCAGACAGTAGAAATACCTTATGAGAAAGAGAGTCAAAAATCCCCCAGAAGAGCTTCTCTGTCAAGTGCAATTCCTCCTCTGAGGCCAAACCAAAGCTCCCCCACCCAGACGGAAGGCAGTAATACTTCCAACTCAGCTCATAATGGTTTGTCAGGAGCTGCAATAGTAAGGGAAAAAGTAACAAAACGAGATGCTGTGAATTATTTCACCTCTCCAATATCTACAGTTTACCAATTGCAGAATACAAGATGAGCCTTTTATTTTACAATAAATCAAATCCATAAAATGACATGGTGCATTGTTGTTTTGCAGCACATTGTAGAACAGATTCCGAAAAAACCTAAATGCATGCCTCATATGACCTGTATAAAAGACAGTTCTACTTGGTGCATGGCAAACAAAGGAACAGCAGTTAAAAGGCAATACATATAAAAAGCTTACATTTAAATAAAGCCACCATAATTACAGTATGTTATTTCAGATAATGTACAGGCATGTCACAATATATATAATTTGCCACAGAACTGCAGAAAAAACTTCAAGCACATTTTGCCAGTTTACAGCAGGGCTCCCCAACTCCGGTCTTCAAAGCCCCCAACAGGTCATGTTTTCAGGATATCCCACAGAATGCACTGACAATAATTACATCACCTGTGCAATGCTAAGGAAAGCCAGAAAACATGACCTGTTGGTGGGCCTTGAGGACTGAGTTGAGGACCCTTCGTTTACAGGATAAAAAGTTTACAAATTTGAAGGGGTTTTCTCGTTTCACCATTTGGCAGCCGTTTATACTGGTTGCTAAGCAGAGCTTGTGAAATGTCAATGCGTGTTTCTCCTCCCAGCAGGACGTATCTTCTCTCTCTGTAGACACGCCCCAAAGTGTGCACGTGAGAATCCATTCTGTGAGAGTTGGGGGAAGGGAAAGGTTCTCAGCTGACGTTGGAAGTGAAAAGCTAAGTGTAACTCCGTAGTGCATATCTACATTTCTCGCTCTCTCTCTCAACATACTTTGTAATTAGAATGGGAATTTGACATTCAAGACTCTGCGAAAGATGGGTGATTTTTTTTTCTCTGTCTTCTCACACACAGTGATATATCCTGCAGATTGTTATACCTCTGACCTCTACAGAACAAAACTATATGCTTTATCGGTCTGTGTTTTGTCAGTGAAAAATCTCACCCAGCGCGCATACGTCGCACCTACCACTGCTTGCTGTCAGTGAAAAATCTCATCCCGCACATACCATTGCCTCCTGTCTGTGCTCTCTCTCTCGACCTGGGGCTAACCCGACCGCAGCTCTCACTTCATTCCCAAGCACTAAAAAAACAGCCCGTTCTCTTAGACTATAGTACTTTGCATATGGTAACCAAGGACGGACATACTTTGATTTTTGCTCCCCTCCTCTTCAACAATACTCTTCGTAGCGACAAAACCCCTTTAACACTGCTGCATTTAAAGATAGAGTTTGAACTTTTAAACATCAATGAATTAGGGATAACAAAATACAAAACAAAATTATTTACAATAGGCCGAATATTTAAATATTCCATAACCTATACCATTGAATAACGAATGAACAATGACTACAATAAGGGAGATATTATGGGAAATGTTTGACGGCTTGACTTCTGTCATTTACTTGTGTCAGTGCCATTTTACTGAATAACCACAAATTTCCATCAAAAAGTTTAAGTGGGAGGATGTGGCTCACCAAGGCAAGAATACACTGCCTGAGCTCCTGGTCTCTGATTATAGATCCATCAAGGGCCAAAATCTTGCCACATCTAACCACTCAGCATGCCTGGCAGAAAGGAAACCACAACAGCTTTCTGACTGATCCAGGTCATGATTTCAAGAATATTACATAAAAGATCCTGAATTTCCAATTGCAGCTTCATTTCACAAGATCTGCTTAGCAACCAGTATAAATGGCTTCCAAATGGTGAAACGAGAATACCCCTTTAAATTTATAAACTTTTTATCCTGTAAACTGGCAAAATGTGCTTGAAGTTTTTTTCTGCAGTTCTGTGGCAGATTATATATTCCATCCAAGTGGAAAACACTTTTAACCGATCTGGGTATGAGTCCATCCTTGCAAATCACATACAAGCTGATTGTCTTCCTTGGGGCAGATGACATATTCCAGCAAGACAATACAACATGTCACAGGGCTAGTAATGTCTCACATTGGTTGAAAGAGCATGACCAAGACTTTTTAGCACTACCCTGACCCCTAATTCTGCAGACATGAACCAATTAAGCATCTGTGGGATCACTTCAATGGTCGTGTTTGCTCTATGGATCCTCTCCCACACAACCTCCGGCAGCTGAGGGATGCAGTCAGCATGGCTCCAGATATCTACCAGGACCTGATCGAGTCACTGCCAGCCTGTCTAGCTGCCGATTGTGCTGCATATGGCGCTTACTCTGGATATTAGTTGGTGGTCATAATAATGTGACTTGACTTTATAGATCTAGAGCGGACTCTGTATGAAGTAATGGCAAGGAGATAAATATACTGTGATTTTAATCTGACAAAATGGGTACTACTAAGATAATAATGTAATTTCCTTATGGACCCTCTTCTTAAAGAAAATCTGTGAAATAGGTGATGCCACCCTTGCTAACGACAGCACAAGCTAGTTACAGACATGCTGTGTCCCTTATTCTGTAAGATGCAATATTTTCATAGCATTTATAACTAAAATCTGATAGTTTGCAGCCTGTTCTGCCAGAAAAGAGTCCAGTGTATTCATGAGCAGGTGTTAGCCTTGCCCACTCACAGCTAGTCCCGCCCCTCATAGCTAATATACCCATTACTGTGAATAAACGACTGGTGGGCTGGGTTAACACCTGCTCATGAATTAAGTTAACTATTCTCTGGCAGAACAGGCTGCAAAATACCAGATTTGAGCATTAAATGCTCTGATACAGCTGCATCTTACAGAATAAGGGACACAGCGCTGGAAACTGCAGGTCTCTCACTAGCTTGTGCTGTCCTCAGCAAGGGGGGCATAACCTATGTGACAGGTTCCCTTTACAGAGGGCCTGTGTGGTCCTCCAACAAACAGAGCGAGTAGCATCCACAGACAGCTGTTGGTTCACTGAATTTGTAGTTGTAAACTTTTTTTCTAGTGGTGTCTCTTGTTCATTAGCTATCAGTGCAGGTTAGTTTTGGCACGAATATGCTGATAAAATTCTAGAATATCAAGTGGGCATAGGCCACCACTCAGTTATGAAGAGCGCTCAGGTTCCCCTACCTCCCCAAAGGGCCTAGGCTTATTGCTGAAATTCAAGGGGGTGTTCTCTACTGCTTCGTGGGTGTAAAGCCATGAAACTGCTGGAGCAATAGCTGTCTGTAGATACTGCTCACATTATTTGTCAGAGGACCTCAAAAGTCCTGTTTAGATAGAAACCAATGTTAATGCTTAGCAAGAAATATATGTTTTCAGTTTTTATATGTTCTTTGGCCTTTGATTCAGTCAATGATGCTTAAGGTAACTGTAAGTGCATATCCTTTACTGAGTACATAATAAAGAGAATACTGCAAGGTCATAAACTGACAACTGGTGCGCCCACTTTCAGTAGATTTTGTCCTTTTATATGACATGCTCTGCACCTGGCTTAGAAAGAAACACTGTGGAACTATATGACTGTGAGGTGCTATAAAAGAGAAATGTGCTCAGTGATATCTATAAAAGTACTTGATAATGTTATCACTGTGGCTGCCTGACTTTATATGTTATACACATCCACCAGGTGTCTTCGGAAAACATCACACTTTCGGCAGGTTCTTTGCAGTACACCCATTAACATATTAGGCTCGGTGGGGGAGATTTCTAAATTCGGTCTTAAATTTAGACAGCATAAAACTAGATGAGACAGGAAGAGGATGCCTCAAATTTATCACAAAGGTGCATGCTGTGAGATCGATTTGACACACCTGGCTAGATATGTTAGACCTCTTTCTCTTCCACATCTCACTCAGTTGGTTAGACCTGTTCCTCCTCCTCGGCTTACTTTACACCAATATTTTGTGCCATAATAATGGTGAACTCCAATAATTAATCTGGAGCATTTTATGACTCCTTTTACCCATATACTACTTTCTATATACTTTGGAAAATGGTCTTGTGAATACAAAAAGTGTCTAAAGCCCATAAATCTGGCATAGGTACACCAGTTTTATAGCACAAGTTGAGACAAAATTATGACATGTTTGCTTAGGAAAACTCCCCTGTCATAGTACTGGCCTGAGATAACCACCCCAAGGGACCTGGGTCCTACTGACCCTGACAGGAGCACCTTTCCTGCTACCCACCAGGATACTTGTCCTGCATATTTTGGCATTGGAAGTGAGTAGATGCCCGCTTTGGTATGTACAGTCTTTCTTTTTCTTGGATATATGCGATTAGGCTGAATCTGTTTATCCCACTGAGGTGTCTTTGTGAGTATGGACGAAACGCATCTGGGGAATTTATTAATATAGGTATACCAGATTTCAGTTATATCTACTCTAAATAATATATCATATATCTATATATCTCATCCTAGATATGTACTAAGTGGTGCTGACACCTGTGCAACGGTTAGATCCATATTTATTGGACTATATATGCTAGGTGTTTAAATATTTTTTATATATATATATCTAGAGAGAAGTACCGCCTTTTGGTCTACTTATGCTTATTGGGGTTGCCAAGGGTTAAATAGGTACTTCAAGTGCGGGGTCGCCCTTTTAGGGGCGGGTTCTCCGCTTATTACGTATTCAAGGATAGGAATCCAGGGACTTAGTCTTCTTTAGAGGTAATTGGTAGCTTAGTGTTTGATTATATTTATGTTTGGTTTTTTTTATATATAATTATTAAAAGTTATGTTTCATAAGGAATTTTTCTTTTTGGAGTTATAGTATTTATATTTAATTCCTATGTAATCAGGGAAAATTTGGTTGGCTGTCATAGTACTAGCAGCATTAACAGGGCACTGACAGTATTACTCTAACCTGCAAAAGTCTAGCGGGTATGTGCACTCAGTAGCTTACAATATATGAAAGCTAAGCTATCTAATATTGACGTGCCATTCGACATTCTAGCCACCCATCTTCAACCTAGGTAAAGAAACTAAGACTTTGAATACGTGGATGGATGTCAGAATGTAATAACACACCCAACCAATGGGCACAGCACAGGCATACCCTTAAGACTTTAAAAACAAACATTGACAGTAATTCTAGTCAGCTTTACGTGTAGAAACCAAGTACCACTGTCTGACAACAATGACCTCGAATGTGAAAATCATGGCAGTATCACTTTCTATACGACGTGTAGAAAAAATTACACATCCAGAGTATATGGCAGTCCACCTTATCACAAGGATGGAAAATATTCCAACTATAGTTCACAATAATGGATGCCATAAAAAATAAAAAGTATAAATTACAGTGGATTTCCCATAATTATACAAGAGAGATGATTAGTGTCTGATACGTGGAGGGTCCTACTGCTGGAACCCACACCAATCACAAGGTCTGAGGTCTTGAGTGTCCCCACTTAAATGGAGAAACAGTCAAGTATGTGCAGTGCTGCTCTATTCAAGCTCTACAGAACTCAGGAAGATAGCATAGTAAAGTACTAGGCATTAATACATAATCTTGTGGCATGTACATGTTCCTTTATAGAAATTGTCAGGTACACAATGTATAATAATGAACTTGAACAATGAACAATGTTCACAATAGATTAGAAATTACACTAATAATCAGCTACCTTTAGAGGCATTTTACAGTATTCATTGAGCAATGGGACATCAAAAACCAGACGTCGCAAGAGCTGCTGAAGCATGGAAGGCCGCATATGACTGCAGAAAAAAGGGAAAGATTTGTACAATTAGAAAGACAAAATCTGATTTTTTTCCCCATGTAAAAGCATCATCCCAATAATACTTGCTTTACTTGTTTTCCATTTAACTAGTAAAAAGTCGTATTTCCAGAAACATCATGATTTCGGGCAGATATATATATAATCTACTAATTACACACTCCAGGCTACATTTCTAGACCTGGACCCTAAAGAGAATCTATCAGGTAGTTTATGCTGCCCTATCTAAGAGCAGGAAAGGACAGAGGGAGAGATGCTAAGGTCTGTGATTTATAGGTTCCCTCTTCTTAGAAATGAAGGGTGCCAGCTTTTCCAATGTATAAGAGCAATTTCCCCTTCCAGACAATAAGCACGTCGTCAATATACCTGCTCCAAAACAAAATGTGACAAGTATCAAAACTCAAATCTTTATTAAAAATGTAGGAGTTGAAAGGAATCTCAGATCAGGCCTTTTGTGAAAATGTGGATCCATTTTGGATCTGAAAAACGCTGCATCAATCAAATTCAAAATGCATCTAACATGTAGCTGCGTGTTTGGATGCGTTTTCGTCAGCAGCAGGATCGCACCCTATAGTTTTAAATAGGGCGTCTACTGCACCTTGTCATGTCAATTCTCGATCTGAAATTCTTTGAACGGATCTGAATGACGCATCAGAAAGACACATGTAAACGCGCATCAGCGATCACTAGTCCGAACACCGATCCATGTTTTACATTGAAAGCAATGTAAATCACACTGCAATTTGTTAAATGATCCTTTGGGGGTACGTTTAGTGGTCCGAAATACGGATCCAAATACGCATCTAAAAACGGATCCAAAACCAGATCCAACATGCCGTGTGAACATACCCTCTGTTTCCACTTTACTGTCCTTTCTAAAAGACACTATAATGAAGCTTCAGGATGTACAGATTGGCCTGTCTATCCTTCTGGCCAGCTTAGACATTGAGGCTTTATATTCTATTTGCCATGACTTGGGTCTAAATGCTGTTCAATACTACCTTACAACAAAAGGGGTTCAGTATAAAGATCATAATACATTCATCTTTGTACTTAAGTTTTTGCTTACTCAATTTTGTTTTGTTATGTGGAAATTTTATTCTCAATGCAAAGGTACCGCTGTGGATACCATATGTGCATCAACTTACGCTAATCGTTTTCTCGGGTAGTGGGAAAGTGAATATGTTTTTAATGAAGATTTGAGTTTTTATACTCGTCACAATGATACTATTTAAGTTATCAGGCAATGTGCACCCTAAGTTAAGTCTTAAAAATCCCAATTAGAAATTATGGTTGGTGTGTTAGTAAACTTAATGGTATTTTAGGTGCCCTTTGGCAAACTGTTCTTTATATCTTCAGTGCTTATAATATATATAATATAATATATATATAATATAATATATATATAATATATATATATATATATATATATATATAAAAATATATATATAATATATAATTCCTGTGACAAGATCTTATATCTAACGTGTGTATATATAGCTATATACACCACTCACATTTTTGTAAATACTGTATTATATCTTTTCATGAGACAAAAGACTAAAGATATAAAGAACAGTTTGCCAAAGGGCAACTAAATACCATAAGTTTACTAACCACCAACCATAATTTCTAATTGGGATATTAAGACTTAACTTAGGGTGCACATTGCCTGATAACTGAAATAATATCATTGTGACAAGTATAAAAACTCAAATCTTCATTAAAAACATATTCACAAAAACATATATAGTCCTGTGACAAGAACTTTGTTCTTAGGTGGATGCAATAAATGTTCTGGGACAGGCTACCTACTATTATAAGTATAACTAATGGGAGACTACACTTTCTTTCAAGTTTACAGATAAATGAGAATAGGAAGATGATAGTTTTTTGGGTGTTTCCTGTGCCAGCAGAAATGAATAAAAGTATGTGCAGTACCTTGTTTGTAGATACGCAAATCAAATATTAAAAAGAAACAGAATAAAAAGGCATAGCAGTTATATACATTCTGTACATTTGTTAAATTAAACCTTGCTAATAAAATACATCTTCTTCCATTCCTTTTACCCATATTCTTCACCTATAGGGCCAGCATTTTAGTAATGAATTGGCAATAAATTAAAATCTTACTGGCATATTGAAAGCAGACATTCTTCAATTGTGTCTCTCTGAGCTTTGGTTAGAGAGCGCCCTGTGGACAGTCTGTATATTGTATGCAGGGTGGAATCAATTAGTGCTGCATAATGCTCAGTGCCTGAAAAGAGGGGAGCACAGCGAGTGAGCAATGGGAGTACCGCTGAGCAAATATAACGATTCAAGGCTAGAGCCATCTCTGTGACACTTAGGGAAGCCTGTGAAAAAAAGAGGCAACATGCTTTAGGAAGTCGGAAGTAATAGATACAGGACAGCAACATAGATGGTGTGAACTAACAGGTACATTAAATCACATGAAACTACATATAAATAATCATTGTTCAGAAACTGTTACGTGAAATACTAAAGGCAGGTGAGTAAAACAAGAAATGAATTCAGATTAAGGCCAAGAGAACTACGGCCGTTCTGTAAGGTAAAGTCAGGTAAAGTGCCGGGAAAAGCTCTTGGTGGACACAAACATATCCATAGGTTCTATTCCTTTGATAACCGCCAAAAGAACATCCTTTTGGCCTACAACCAGGCCGGTATAGCATGCGTAGCTGTACCTCTATACTGCTGTATGGAATAATAATGCAGTCTGCTGCATTATTACATACAAAGGCATCTTTAAAAAAGTATACAATGTAGTACAGTATATTTTTGAATGCATAAGAGCCTACTAGCATTGGATGCCACTATATGCCTACACAGCAGACTCGGTCAGCGGTATACATCGGGAAACCTTTCTAAAGTATACCTCTGAAAGACAATGAAAGCACCATGTGAAAGCAACTTAAAGTTGCCCTTAGGGTATGTTTACACGGCTTAATTGCGGGGCGTACAGTACGCTGATCGGCACGTACTCCCGCGACGCGGGGGGGACCGGCAGCCCGCCGGCCCCAATAGACAATACGCAAATAAATGACATGTCAATTATCTCCCCACGCGTACAAGACGATCGTATTGTACGCTCGGGAAGAGGAAGCGTAATCCATTGTTCTCTATGAGAACTGTGGATTACCGTAATGATTGAGGCGCATTTCGCCCGCATTAGAGCGCAGTACGCTCGCAATACGTGACGAAATGCGCCCTAAAATAAGCCGTATGAACTTACCCTTACACTTTCAATAGCATTTGGACGACAGCTATTCCTCCTGATTTCATGGATGTGTTATTGTGACAGGAGACAGCTGTTGCCAAACACCTACTGTTGTCGGTTATCTCTTAGATTTACAAAAGGATCTGGCTTGAAAATGTAATATGCTCGATCCTGCTTTCCCTCCAATAATCATATGCCAGGGCAGGGTTTTGAGACCACCATACACTGTTTCCCTAATGTGTATGGGGCATTTTAGTTGAATTTTATAATGCTTATTTAGCAAGGGTACAGCGGAATAAAACAGGCTAATCCTCTAGCAATCCTCTGGTAATGATGAAGTTTTTGCTCTGTAAGAAAAACATAAGCTTCCTGTGTCAAGGGATGCTGATGCTCGGAGATCAGGTAAGAAGGCCACCTCCAGTAAATGGAGGAGGACGCTTTGGTCCTTAATACCATATACACGGTCCAGGAAAAGCACCATGGGAGCCTTGTGATCAGGGCAGAAGCTGGCTGCCATATCAGGTTCAAATACCGTGCCATCTGAAAAATAAAGGAAATATTCACACTATGGACCACATGTATGGAAACTGTCTAGGTCTAAAACTCACTTTGTTGCCCAAAGCAACCAATCAGAGCGCCCCTTCCATTTGTCCAGAGCCCTATATGAAATGAAAGGGGCGCTATGTTTGGTTGCTTTGGGCAACAAAGTGAGTTTTAGACCTAGACAGTTTCATACATCAGGCCCTATGAGTCTGCTGCTCTGTACGGCTATTCCATCCAGGAAAATATATAAATACATGAAGCAGTATTTTTTTTTTTTTTTATAAATCCATTCCATACATCTGACTGATCCTTAGCAGATGTATGAATTTTTAAAAACCCCATTAAGATACATGAAACTGCAGCATAAAACATCTTCAACAAATTTGCTGTGCATAAACACATCCTAACACTAGAATATGTAGAATAAGTGAGCAAACAATGTAATTTTTAATTTTACATATTTTCCTAAAGGCTACAGTATATAAAAATCAATAAAGCTTCTGATCCACCTTTGGATTGTATAGTCTTTGAGTGGGTTAAAAACATATCAATGTCACCAATGTGTCTCTCGATTAGTATTTTGCATCAGTATTTGTAAGCCAAAACCAGGACAGGGTCCAAAACACATGAGAGGTGCCAATCTTTTCATCATACGTTTTCTGTGGTTAGGTTTATTTCTTGGTTTTGGTTTACAACTACTGATGCAAAATACTGACCTAAATAAGTAAGTGTGAATGAAGCTTTATTCAGCACATTCTTTTTTTTCCCCCTGGAAACACCACAGGATAGTTGCGCTAACAACAGGTGACTTGTCACTAAATGACACAACTTCGATGCATTTGCTAACTCAGCTCTCCTACATCTTTATTTGTTTGTAAGGTTATACTCACAGGCTTTACATAAGACTACAGACGAACCCTTATCAAAGGCCGCATCAGAAACGAAAATTCAGATCTACTTCTTCTGTATACGGATTCATTCCCATGGCCAGAATGAGTGGCTTGTATGAATTCTGTGTACTGTGCAAAAACAAAGATCTGATCCTGTTTCCATACTTTTTATCTACTGGATTCAGGGCCATCTTTTCCATTGGGCACACTAGTCAGTTGCCCAGGGGCCCCACAAGTATAGGGCCCCAGATTGTCTATGTACATCTCAGGAATACAAGAAACATATCCTGGATCTCTGGGTTGGCTTAGCTTATTTAACTGTGTATCTTTAGGACTTGCAAACAGTTAAAAACCATGGTGATGAAGGGAGTCAAAGGCTCCCTGCCCTGCCAAATAGTCTTGTGTTCATACGTAAGTGGCATGATAGTATGAATGTGCTTGGTGGGGGGGGGCCTAGAGGCATGGCGTAGTGTGATGACATGTATTTGGGCAGGGCCCACTGCATTGCTATGCCCAGGGGCCTATAGTGCTGTTGAGACGACTCTGACTGGATTCAGTCTGTTTTTGGCACTAAATCTACATTATTAACATTGGGAGTATATCTAGCTATGTAAATATAGCCAAATCAAAATGAACTTGAGTGGACCTGTTAAAATAAATGACCGGGAGAGAGGAGCGGAGCAGGGGAGACAGCTTCACGCAACCTGGTTTGGTAAATCCAGAGAGGAAGGAGCTACGCACACACCATGATGAGGTTCAAAGGTTTTAGAGTTGTTATGTTAGGTCATGTCAGTTACTGCCACTGTTTTGTATGACCGCAGCCTCCATTTTAAATAATTGTGCTTATCCGGGTACCTGATCCTAGGTATCCTTGTGGAATGTTCTTGTTTTATATGAACAGATATGTCATGTAGGAGATGTAATGAGTCTGTTATCCTTCTCTTTTGTTATTCTAATCGAAAATCTCAATAAAAATTTGTTATAAAAAAAATAAAAATAAATAAATGACCAAGATACAATTATGCTAAGTCCTATGAAACTGTACCTTTGTTAAAAGCAGGCAGTTTTAATGGGATGCTAATAATCCCGACAAGATCATCTGTGGGCACCAGGGATCGGAGGATGGAACGAATTCTTATAGCTTCACCTTTACCAGCTTGGATCAACTACAGACACAACAGGAATCCAGCACTTAACATACGAGCACACAGGTACTTTCATTACACACAACATTTATAATTAAACATCCATTAAAAGAAACAGTAATTGCAGCTTGTGTTACTGCAAATGTGTTGTGTTTTCATGCCACAAAGTAAGGCTGTTTATGCCCCCTGCTTGTATTTATATCAATTAGAAGTGCCAGCAAAAGGTAAAAGATGACGGCTTTTAACAAGGTAAATTATAGCTACCTAGAGCTATTTAAGTGCTAATGTGAAGTTAAACAAAGGACAGACTAAATACACTGAAATTACTTAAATGTGTTCATTGTGTGACTGCATTGCTTGGCACTATCTCATTTACACTTAGTACAAAATACTGACTTTATCGGTTTTAAAACCTATGGACACCATGGCAGACATTTTATTTTATGTGCATAGTGTGCATTTTTATAAAATAAAACACAATTATAATCAGTTTTAATTAGACATTTCTGACTTAGTGCCCCCTATAGCTGGTATTTCTAACATTACAGGCAGTCCCCGGGTTACAAACGGGATAGGGACTGTAGGTTTGTTCTTAAGTTGAAATTGTATGTAATCGAACGGGGGTAGATTTATGAAATGAATTCCAGCAAAAAAAATTTTTTTAAAGTTTTGGATAGTGCAGGGAAGGGGTTTTTTACATTTGTTTTGCTGCTGTCCCTTTTTTTTTTTTTTTTTTTTTTTTTTTTTTATAAGATTTCCCAAAATTTCTGTACTCATGTGCAGCTGGGGCATCCCCGGCATTTTTTTCAGGGGGTGTGACTCAGTGTGAATGTCAGCCCCCCCCCATAAGTCTCCTTTTTTAAACTAGGGGACGTTTGGGGCCATGTCTACACTGCATCAAGAAAAAAGGGCCCCTTTAAAGGGGCCGCCTCCTCTATCAGGACCGCGGTTTTGTCACGCTTTGTCAAAAGCGCGGCCCTTCCGTTTTCCCACGCCCCCCCCAAAAATAGCATTGTTGGGAAACGTCAAGCGCGAGAAGCCCGGGTATTAACAACATGTTGAAAAATACCCCGAGCCGAAAAACTCAGAAAAAAGACGAGCTGTGTAGACAGCAACTCGTCTTTTCTAAAAGCCGTCTGTGGCAGCACACTGACGATCGTATCTCCGGCGCTTTTAAAAAACGAAAAGCGCTGGAGATACGATCGTAATCATGTGCAGTGTAGACATAGCCTAAGACGGGGACTGCCTGTATAGTACCAGC
The DNA here is from genome assembly GCA_025379985.1 of Phyllomedusa bahiana. Lineage (NCBI taxonomy): Eukaryota > Metazoa > Chordata > Amphibia > Anura > Hylidae > Phyllomedusa > Phyllomedusa bahiana. Next base: position 199,998 of record JAODAL010000785.1, read on the forward strand.
TGCTCGTTGCTGTTCAGCACTCATCTGACAGCCTAGTCTTTAGCCCCTCTCTCTGCTCTACTGAACGTGAATTTAATCTATTTTATTTAATCTATTTTATTGGGTTGTAAAGCTTAGATTGACATACAGGATAACAGAGAGGGGATGCGGTCTGATCTGATAGGAAGACCATCTGATGGTATGAACTTTTTACAACATAATGGAGCTTGTATTATATTGTAAGACAAAAAATAATTAAACAAATGTGTGTATCTTGTACTGATTTTGAGATATAGCTATGTTAAAGGGAATGTGTCATGAAAAATGACTTCTTGTTTAACTCATGTTTTTATGTTAAACACATTTTTTAAGAATTTTCTGTTCTATTTTTTTTAATTTTTCCATATCACTTTCAATATTTTTTTTAATAATTCTTAAGTCCTGCAGTTTTCACTTTGGCCACTAAGCCTAATAATTGTCTGACACTTCCTGTTCTGTACATAAAGATTCTCAGTTGTCTGCTCATTATCAGCACAAAGAGGGTAAAACTGAAAGGGAACACCAGTGTGAATAGATATCACAGGATCCATCACAAGAGGAGATAGTCACAGTTCACCCTTTCACCTCCCTGCACACTGATTTCTTCCCAGGTCACAGAGCATGACTAAAAAAACTCTCCTATAGAAGTCAATGGGACTGAGTCAGTCTTAAGTCTATGTGCATGAAGCTATTGTAAAGCATCTCTCTGACTGCTGTTAAAGCAGTGCAAACAAGGCCTAGTGGCCAAAGCGAAAACTGCAATACTTAAGAATTATTAAAAAATATTGAAAGTGATATGTAAAATTAAGAAAAACAGCCAAAAATTCCTAAAAAATATGTTTAACATAAAAACAATGACTCATTTTTTGATTACACATTCCCTTTAAAGTCTAAAACTATACTGACTACAGCTAGCTGTAGAAATGTGTATATGGTTTGAGAACATAATACAACCTAAGAGAAGACTTCCACTGCAAGACCCCTCTCCAGTGCTTAAGAGAAGTACTTTCTAAGGCCCCATTCACATAGCATTTTCAGCCCCCATTCAAGGTACCCTTCAGGATACTATAAAAATGTATCCTACCGCAAACTGCAGTTTTTGTGTCCGCTGTAGAAACCGAAAAAGTCTATTAGCCTGTTGGGTATCTGGATACATTTTAAGGTATCCCAACATATATCACAAATGGGGGCCAAAAACGCTATGAAAATGAGTCCTAAAGTAGAATGTTTTTTGAAAAGTAACTTGCATTTTTGGTTTATTTGGTAATCTGGCATTATTTGAAAATCCAGATTTGTCGTGGTCCATTCGTGTTGGGTTAAAGACTATTACATTAGTACTTGTAGGTCGGTACTTTGCATTTAAATTTGACGTTTCTGCATTTTCTGGAGTGTCACATACATGTGGTTCTGGTGCGCAGCGTCCCAGAAGGTCAATAAGAGCAGAATAAAAGGACATTATAGCATTTCCCATGTGTACAATCTCTTCTTCTTCATCTTCCTCGACCCTAAATTATTGCAGAAAGCATAATTACCATTTGTAAAAATCTACATATGTAAACGCAAAGACATTTTTACATTTGCAATAAATCTTATACTATGTATACTATATATATATATATATATATATATATTTATATTTGCACTCAAACGGATATCCGGGTATGACGCCCGCACGGGACGGATGCCCCCCAGAGAGATCCAAAGTCCAGATGACGGTAAAAACAGCAATTTTATTCGGACAAATAATACAGCACTCCACCAGCATAACCCCACATAGGTGTAATAGCACAGACTCACTGTGATGGCAGCCAAATGCCGCCCTACTTTTAAAATAAGATTAAAACCAATCACCAATCTAGCTTCTATCACATGAGTCCAAAGGCCAATTAAAGCGCATACTTTTAAATATATGTACATTGAACTGCTTATAATGGCCATTCAGGCTCTTACATAAATACTATATCTATACAATAACAGAGGTATATGTAAATAAGATGTAAATATATCCCTATAATTTTTATATATATATATATATATATATATTATATATATATATATATTATATATATATATTATATATATTATACACACACACACACACTGTATATATATACAAGATATACACACATACACATAGAAGTAGAAAAGTCTAAAACAAGATGTTTTAAGGTATTGGTTAGTAAACACTTTATTTTTCTACATCTTCTCTTTCTTTTGGGAAAATAGATTTCATGTATACTTACACTTCCCTCTGATACCCCTGAGAAGGCAGGTCCAGAGCAGGGTTTTCAGAGATGTTAATAGCTTCCTGCAATGCCGCCAGCAAACCATTTCCCCCTTCTCCTCTCAGGGAAGGTCCAAAACACTCAGGGCGTCGGATGAGAAGCTTCACTACCACACTGGCGTTTTCTTCTACACTCTCACCTGGAAAACAAGAGGAACAAAAGGCAACCTTTGGTTACCTGAAGTCTCTAAGGACACAACGTCAGAAGAACACTCAAGTGCAGTTTTATGTCCCCAAGGATGACGCATTCAGGCTTCTGAAGATAATTGGAAGGAGATTAAGCAGAGCAGGTACACTGAATGTGATCGCTGACTTCTGTTAAGCATCTTAATTATAGACAAAAAGAGGATACAGATGCACTGTGATACATTTTATTGGAAAATAAAGACTATAAACTCCACATCAAGAGTACGTCCAATAGTTCTCCATATTAGTGGTTCCTGCTTGTTGGACTGCTGGTATTGAGACACAAAGAAATAAGAAAAAATATAGTAGGCAGCACGTCAAAAAAAAATAAGGAAATTTATTGCCCCAACGACAGCAACGTTTCAGTTCTAAACAGAACCTTTTTCAAGCTTGAAAAAGATTCTGTTTAGAACTGAAACGTTGCTGTCGTTGGGTCAATAAATTTCCTCTATTTTTTGAAGTGCTGCCTACTATATTTTTTCTGGTTTTATATTGGCCGTGATCTTGGCCATTGTTGGTGTGCACTCTCAATTATTTGGATATCGATATATGCTGCTGTAATTTTGCTTACATAAAGAAATAAAACGCTATCTCATGTACTGTTAAATGTGTTATAGGACATACACCTGAATACTCATTCTATAGTGGCAAACAGAGATCACAAAATGGGGTCATGGCTGTGATGGTTTCAAGAAAAAAAGATAACCAGAAATAGCAAATGCGGTTTCAGAAGCTGGACCTGATGCAATCATCACCGGGCTAGCTTCAATTTAAAGGGACTCTCTCACCAATTGAGTGCAGAGACCTTCGCTAACTTTGTATTTCTTTTTTCTTGCAGTAGTTTTATAACATCACTGTTTCTCAGCTGCAGATTGCAATGTTGTGCTCGCACTCGGTAGACTACAATATTCATGAACTGCTACTCCCTGCAAAACCAATTTACATCTTTTTGCTTATTGACTTAGTCTGTTGTCCACTGCCAAGTAAATGATTGAGATTCAATGGTAACTACAATGAGGACTACAATAGCATGCTTGGCGCACCATAGCAGCCAGATACCTATTTGTTGGAGGTCCAAAAGCTAAATTTTACCATAGAGAGTAAAACTAACCCCAAGATATTTTTAATTATATAAATAGTAAAAAGATTAAAACTGAAAATGTTGGCCCTTTAAAAAAGTAGTGAGGGAGGTATTGTAGAGGGCGATGAGGGAGAAAGCCGATCTACTGAACAATTTTTTTCCCACCATATTTACCAAGAAAAAAGACCTTCCTGTTAATGGGCAGAGGGATGAGGTAAACACCACCTTAAGTGTATCTTGTCTAACCCAGGAAGATATGCAGCTGGGGAAAAATGTTTGCAAGTCGGTAAGCAACTGGACAGTGAAAGAAAACAAAGGGTGGTGATTAACGATACATACTGTAAATTGTTTCGTGCTACTAGTGGGGACCACAGGGGTCAGTATTGGGGCCTATTCTCTTTAATATATTCATTAATGACTTTATACATGGATTGCACAGTATAATATCAATCTTAGCAAATTATACTAAGCTCTGTAAAGTAATCAACACAAAAGAGATAATTTTTTATTAATAAGGGATCTGGATAAGTTGGAGGCCTGGGCAGAGAAGCGGCAGATGAGGTTTAACATGGATAAATGCAAGGTTATGCACATGGAAAGTAGAAATCTATTCCATGATTACTTGTTAGACAGAAAAACGCTGTGACCTGGAGAAGGACTTGGGGATCCTAGTGGAGAGCAAACTTAATTTTAGCAGCCAGTGTCAGGCAGCACCTGCCAAGGCAAATAGCATCATGGGGTGTATTAAAAGGGGCATAGAGACAAACAATGAGAGTATCATTCTCCCATTATACAAGTCATTGGTCATATTGTGTACAGTTTTGGGCCCCCGTGCACAGGAAAGACATTGTAAAGCTTGAACAGGTACAAAGGTGGGAAACAAAAATAATAAAAGGACTGGGTGGACTGCAATACCCAGAAAGATGAGCCAGATTAGGGTTATTTAGTATAGAGAAAAGATGGCTTCAGGGGGACATAATAAATATATCAAATGCCAATATAGATATCTCTCCCAAGACCTATTTATACTCAGGACTATATCTAGAACAAAAAGGGGGCATAATCTACATTTAGAGTAAAGAAAAGTTTCTACATAAACATAGAAAGGGATTCTTTAATGTCAGAGCAGTGAGACTGTGGAACTCTCTGCCAGAGGAACTTGTCATGGTGAATTCACTAACAGAGTTCAAAAAGGGTCTGGATTCATTTCTAGAATGGAATAGTATAACAAGCTATAGTGACCGATATTCTGGAGAAGGGTCTGGATACATTTCTAGATGTAATAATATAACAAGTTATAGTGACCAGGATTCTGGAGAAGGGTCTGGATACATTTCTAGATGTAATAATATAACAAGCTATAGTGACCGGGATTCTGGAGAAGGGTCTGGATACATTTCTAGATGTAATAATATAACAAGTTATAGTGACCGGGATTCTGGAGAAAGGTCTGGATACATTTCTAGATGTAATAATAGAACAAGTTATAGTGACCGGGATTCTGGAGAAGGGTCTGGATACATTTCTAGATGTAATAATAGAACAAGTTATAGTGACCGGGATTCTGGAGAAGGGTCTGGATACATTTCTAGAGTGTAATAGTATAACAAGTTACAGTAACCGGGATTCTGGAGAAGGGTCTGGATACATTTCTAGATGTAATAATAGAACAAGTTATAGTGACCGGGATTCTGGAGAAGGGTCTGGATACATTTCTAGATGTAATAATATAACAAGTTATAGTGAGCAGCATTCTGGAGAAGGGTCTGGATACATTTCTAGATGTAATAATAGAACAAGTTCTAGTGACCAGGATTCTGGAGAAGGGTCTGGATACATTTCTAGATGTAATAATATAAATAGTTATAGTGACCAGGATTCTGGAGAAGGGTCTGGATACATTTCTAGATGTAATAATATAACAAGTTATAGTGACCAGGATTCTGGAGAAGGGTCTGGATACATTTCTAGATGTAATAATATAACAAGTTATAGTGACCGGGATTCTGGAGAAGGGTCTGGATACATTTCTAGATGTAATAATATAAATAGTTATAGTGACCAGGATTCTGGAGAAGGGTCACTGATCCAGAGATTTATCCTGATTGCCAGACTGGAGTCGGGAACAATTTTTTTTCCCCTAAAATGAGGACAACTGGCTTCTACTTCATAGGGGTTTTTGCTTTCATCTGGATCAACACTATAGGATAACAGTCTGAGCTGGATGGACCTGTCTTTTTTTTGGCCTTACAAACTATGTAAATATGTAACATATTGTTTCCAAATCACTGGTTAGAAAATACTGCTCTACTGCTTTAGATGAAGTTAATTATTTTCAAAATACTTCCAAATAAAGAGAATTGCTTCTATATATTTAGAGTGTTTTAACTTATTCTTTTTGATAATACTTTAGCTATTTTTCCACTAGTGTCTACACTGCAGCACTTTTCTATTTGAATGAGGTATACAGACCTGTACTTCGTGGTTGATGAATAAAGTGCCAGAATTCTAGTAAAAAACTCAGTTACATGTAGAGCAATAGAAGAGGGATAGTTAGAGGGTATAACTCAATCACAGAAGACTATTTTTCTATACAGTGGATTAGAGAAACCACTGGATACAACAAAGGGGTTTATCACAAAGCAACACAATATCACTGAAAAAAGTAAATCCCACAAGATATAATAAATATAACTTTTAATATTAATATATTAAAAACTGTAGAAGCCTTACACTTACCCTATAAATCTGGCAATTAATATTAATAGGATAAGTGTAAAGCTTCTACTCTGTTTAAAATACTAATAATTATATTTTATTAAACCTTGCGGGATTCACCTTTTCTTTGACATTAGGGTGTAACTAAATAACAATGTAAGTTTATAACTCTGTGTCTCTGGAAATCTGGACTGCAATCTCTAATAAGCCTAATAATAGCATCCATTGCCAGAGAGACAAGGGCAACGCTTACATTTCTACAAAGAACATTTGAAAACTTCACACAAAGGACAGATCCGAATCTCCTAATTTACAGGTAACTTTTGTCAACTTTTAGTACATACAGGCAGTCCCCGACTTACACCGTTCCGACTTACATCTGTCCCCTAGTTACAAATGGAGACTTATGGGGCATGCTGGCACTTGTAGTTCCATATTCTACAGAAAATAGTAGCTGTGGAACTACAAGTTCCAGCATTCCACAGTAACATATGATGTGAAAATGAGGTGAAATATTCTTAATAGGGGCACAGACCGCAAAACAAATGTAAAAAACCCTTCCCTGCGCTGTCTGAAACTAAGAAAAATAACCTTTTGTGCTGGAGTTACAGTTAATAAATATACCTGCTCCGACTTACATACAAATTCAGCTTAAGAACAAACCTACAGTCCCTATCCCGTTCTTAACCCGGGCACTGACTGTATTTGGCAAAAAACCTAAAATTATTGACATATCCAATCCAATAGTCACAGCATATATTCATTATAATACAGAAGATGACATTATTTTGTGAATGTCACTTCTGAATATATTAACATCTCATTTGCTCTTCCTAAACAATCCTCCCTCCAACTAAGTCAATTAATATTAGTGGTTATTCTCCATATTTTGTCGGTGATAGCCAGCTGGGCTTTTGTGCTCTATTCTGATGCCTGTCTAAAAGGTGAATGGGGAATATTTAATCGATCCAATTATGAGAATATATTTTTACTTAATGAGAATATTCAGGCTTCTACATTAATGAATTATAGAGCATAATAACATCCACAATGCCAAATTTTAACATTTTTAGGAAAGTGCTCCTAGACAATGACTTTCTCAAGTAGCCAGTCATAATAAGACTTCCATAACCTGTGGCAGTGGCCTGTATTAATGACAAGCAAAATGCCCCAGTACAGTGACAGCTCCAATGTGCCCACGACACTTCTGTCTGTACAATAAAGAATCTAAGCCCTTTTTTTCCTCATAAATAAGTTGATCACTGGAAGTGCCTGCAGTGGGATAACTTACAATTAGCTTACCCATGGGCGTAGCTACAGGGGGTGCAGAGTTAGTAGTTGCTACTGGGCCCAGCAGCCTGAGGGGACCTAAAAGCCCTTCTGCCACATAAGGAGATACCAGCATTGTAGCTGTCACATGGTAGCTGGGGGGGCCCATTTCACTTTTTTGCACTAGGGCCCAGGAGCTTCAAGTTACGCCTCTGAGCTTACCATTACCTTATACCTCTTAGCCATAACCGGGGCCGTCTTAACAGCACTATGGGCCCTTGGGCAGAGCTGTGCACTGGGCCCCCAAAAAACACAACCGCTCACAGGAATATATACATTATCGGTAACAAACTTCTAACCTATAACACAGCTATATAGAGACCACGTAGTGGTAAGGCAATAGCTCAGCTATAACCTACAACACGACCATATAGAAACCACAGAATGGTCAGACACCAGCTCAGCTATAACCTACAACACGACCATATAGAAACCACAGAATGGTCAGACACCAGCTCAGGTCACCACCACATGACAGGGACTACAGCACCGATCTAAAAGAGACACAAAATAACCCCTGACATCCAGGGAGTCACAGGAGACGTCCTATCTGATCAGTCATTTTCCCTTTTCTTCTTCATCCGACCTAGACCGCCATGACAACTTCTCCCGGCCATAACTCATCCCTGCAGAATATAACGCACAAACATCTTAGACTTCTCACTTTATCAGCACTTCGCTACTGATTCATACCTCTGTTATGTGTGCCCCCCATTAAGTAAATAGGTAGCAATGTAGCCCACCAGTAAGTAGGTAGGTATCTAGACCCCAGTAGGTAGGTATGCTAGATATGCTACCCCCTGTAAGTAGGTTTACAGGGCCCTGTAGGTTATAGCCCCCCTGTAGGTCATAGGCCCCATGAAGGTTATATAGCCCCCCTACAGTTGATATAGCCCCTCCCCCTGTAGAAAAAAAGAAAAAAGCTACTTACCTTTCCACCCTGCCCCGCCAGGGACCACCCTCCGGGAGCTGGGTTCCGGCGTGAGCATGTGATGTCATCACGCCTCCTACACCGCGACATGGCTCCCGGGATTTGCTAGGCCAGAAGCCTATGGACTGTCGGCCTAGGAAATACAGCGGCGCAGGAGGCGATGACACCGCCTCCTGCGGCGCTTAAAGATGCAGCGGTTCCAGGCCTGAACACCAAAGTGCTGCCCAGACCTGCTGCAGGGGCCAAGTCACACCATTGGGCAAGGTAGGCGGCTGCCCGGGAGGCCCCAGGCAACTGCCTACCCTGTCCAACGGAAGAGACGGCCCTGGCCATATCCACTATTTATGTACTGCAGATGGTCACTAAGGAAATTTTGTGCAAGTTCAGGAGCGATGTGTGCTCCAAATGTATAGCAACTACCAGTAGCTTAAGTAACCATGGCATCTGATAAGAGAGAAGTAGGATGCACCCTCAGTTACCAAATTGTCATTTTTGCTTTCATCGCAGCTAAGCCTAAAATTTCCAGAGTTATGGCATATTAATGCCTCCTTTAAAATATTTAAGAGGCAAACTGTAATAGGAGATTAGTAATTTGACAATACTAGAATATCTAATAATACCACTCTTTTAATAGTGCAATCATATTCCACAGTATTTTGCAATGCAGAGAGTATAAATACAGATGAAACCAAACATTACATAACACCTGAGATGATGTCACAGTAACATGACTGGCAGTTCCTTCAGCCCAGGCCATAGAGTGCAATGTGTAAGTGAAAGTTCAATGTATACACACATACATATACACTCACATTTATACAATCATGCAAACAATCCCTTATCTTAAAGTGTGGCTACTGTGACTTGCTGGGACTTGTAGTGCCCCAGCATGCCACACTTTCAAGATAAGGCACTGAAAGAATAGACACACACTCCATGGTTATGTACTGTGTGTGTTTGTGTGTGTATGTGTGTCAAAAACCATGGGGTATATGTGTTTGTATATAAACCCTGGTACTTGTAGTTCCACAGCAGCTGCCAAGGAACTAAGGGACACATGTATGAAAACGGTCTAGGTCTAAAACTCATTTTCTTGCCCATAGCAACCAATCAGAGCACCCCTTTTGTTTCATATAGTGCTCTGGAAAAATGAAAGGGGTAATCGGTTGCTATGGGCAACAAAGTGAGATTTAGGCCTAGACAGTTTTCATATATGTGGCCCTATATGTGCCAGCATGCAGTGCCTGCCCCCGTCATGTTATCGTGTTAAAAAATAAGCCCGCCCCCAAAATAAGCTCTAGCCCTTTTTTTGGAAATGAAAATAATATAAGACTGTCTTATTTTTAGAAAAACACTGTATATAGCAATAATTGTACTGAGTCAATAAAATAAACACCTAGGGCCTCATGTATAAAAAATGTCTATGTATGTTTATTTAGATGTAATATTGTTTCCAGGAGCCCATCCTAAGTTGTAGGGCTAATGTGTTCATCACAAGTAGAGGGCACAGGAAGAGGAAAATGGTAGCAAATAAACTACATCGTAATAAAAGCACATATACTCCTCCAGGAGCAGGTGTAAACTAGTTATAAAGGAGCTACAGCTTTATTTATCAGTCAACAAATTACTCACAAAAAGCACTTTTTATTGAATATACTTAAAAGGGGAATCAAGGAAACAATCCAAAAATCCTGCTGTTCCTTGATATTTATCCAAAGTTTCCAGATGGCAGTAAAGGTGGTGACTGTGTCTGTGAATATTGCAATGAGCTTTTTTGCATAAAATGCTTTTAAATAATTCGGTATCAGAGAGTTCACCGATCACGAGGGTGAATTCTGTTGCAATAATATGACTATACACAGCCAGGCTATAGAATTGCATTCATCTACAAATTGTTTTCAAAATGTGGCTGAAGGACTGCTGTTAGTTAGGGCAGTAACCACATGCTGGTGGCCTTTCATCTGTTGGAGTCGAAAAGATGCATCACATCAAATTCCTGGAGCCCAATGCAAAATCTGTAACAGGGCCCTCCTCCTGCTACCGTGTTTCCCCAAAAATAAGACAGTGTCTTATATTAATTTTCGCTCCTAAAGACGAGCTAAGACTTACGGTATTTTTAGGGGATGTATTATTTTTCTATGAACAAGAATTCCCATTTATTGTTGAACAAAACATCAACATGTATTAATATATTGTAGTGATTTCATCACAAACATCAGCAGAAGCAGCCAAACTCTGAATTGCATAAAAAATGCACTAGGTCTTATTTTCGGGGGTGTCTTATTTTCGGGGAAACCGGGTATGTGCTATTTATTATACTGGTGTATTTTTTGTATGTGTGGTAGAGGGGCTTTTGTCATCCCTCAGTTATAAGAGTGTGGGTGCTACCGCTAGGATATGGAGAATTTATACATACTGTGATTTATTATCAATCCCAAATGTAATCAAGAATTTTGCAATATGTTGCTCTGTTTTGTGCAGCAAATATGATGATTTAACACCAAAGTCCACTGGTCCTCCAATGTTTTTGGAGTGGTCTACAAGAATTAAAGAGCATAAAAAAGCTAAAAGAACCTTGACCAAGCCTATGTGTATCTACATAATTGGAAGCAGTTATTTCCGTCTCAAAACCTATTTAATCTTAAAGGGGTTGTCTCCTTACAGAGTTTCAGAGATCTATGAATGAAATAATGTAACATTACTTTCTGGTCAGACTCCTCCATACAAGCAGTGTGCAGTCACTCTGTATTCAGCTCTGTGTTTTTAGTTGCTAATTAGTTTAGAAGCTCAGAAGCTTCTCTGAAACTGCTAGCAGGAGGTTTTATCTGATCTACAAATAAAAGCCTGTAATTAGTGCTGTTTACTTTAGCTAAAAACAAGCTTTTTACTGCCGGCCAGCACAGAGCTGCCGCGACCTGTGTGATGACGTCACTCACTGCTATCACATAGAACAAACAGCAGGGGGGAGAGATGTTTACAGGTCGGTCACTGAGGGAACTGAAACAGCCAGGGAGGTGATAATATTACTTGTAGCATCTTAACAAAATAAGATGGACAAAGCAATATATTTGGGAAATGTCTTCATTTAGTGTTCCCTACATTTTGAAAGTTATTCTTTGTAGCGAGACAATCCCTTTAAGAGGCTTTAGCCCTATAGAACACTGATAACTAGATAAATAACTTAGCTGTACACTGAAAGACCGCACAGCACATGAGGGGCGGTGTAGGGCTGGCCTTATGTACTGAACATAATAATATGAGGAGCCAGAGTGTTCATTATTTGCCATTTTAAACTATTCTGGAACATTGCAGGATTCTCCACTGAATAAGTCTGACATCTATACTTACAGTTCACAAAGACTGCAAAACGCAGGAATGACAGGTAGCGCTCGCCCTCTATGGGATTCCATCCAATGTCTGGGTATCCTTTGGCAATTAACATTGGACAACTCTGCAGTCCACAACCTGCCAAGTATGTCACAACCTGTGAAAAAGTAGACAAGTCTCTTAAGTTAAGTTCCAACAAGTTTTAATAGCGGCCCTGAGAGGACAAGACTGAATGACAGTAAAGCTCTCCAGTTGTTTCCTTTCTAAAGAACATTCCTGTGTTCGGTTGCCCGGATCAACTCAAGCTGCTGACAGGTTTAAAAAACGTGAAAGATTCCTAAGTTAGTAAAGGCTTTAGAGGGAAGCATGTTACGTGCTTGATAGACCTGTCAAAAACCAACTAACACAGCCCCATCCTTCAATCCCGGAGGCCCTATGTTTCCATACATTTGCTGATCATATGTGGTGGAGCAGCAACCAGTCATCACAATAGTGAAGAACATCTAAAGGGTTTTCCGTTTTATATAAATTATCGGTATATAATGAACAGTTCTTCAACTTTCTAAAGTATCCAGTGTTTCAGTTCCTCCCCATATTCAAGTTTTTAATTTGCGGTCAGTGAATGAGAA
>JAODAL010000785.1:217500-272222 GCA_025379985.1 Phyllomedusa bahiana
ACAACATGCTGTATATTCTGCTGGATTTTTGACGTGACAGAAAAAAAAAATCCTAAAGACTACAGCATGGGTTTTTCATTGCTTTCCATGCAGCTCAGTGTACCATTAGATTTTCAGCGGTTTCAAAATACTAAAACTGCTGAAAATCCGATGGTATTCCTGTGCTGTGTCGACATAGCCCAATGCAGATGTGAACAAAGGGGCGACATGTATGAATGGGACTACGGCAGATATCTGGCGTCTTTTCAGCCCAATATCAGGTGCAGCCCCATTCATACATTCTTAAATCTCCTGCATTAGAGGCGGGGCGCACTAGAACCGTATTGAAGCTACATATTTGTAACTTTGCTACGGCATTTCTAGGCGCATTACTGCTGGAACAGGTAGAGCACTTTCAAAGTGGTTTACCTGAGCCAGAAGTGTCACCCTAGCGCTAGAATGCGCCCAATTTATTACCCGCTGTAGAGCAGGTTCATAAATCAGGCGCATTCTATGCCAGTATAATGCGCATGAAATGTGGCGTGTTAACGCCAAATTTCATGTCGCCCAAAGTCTTTTTATGTCTGTGCAATAAGATCTGTTATAAGGTTTTAAAGGGATGGTCCTGTTGTAATTGTTAATCAACTTAAATTGATGCTGCTGGAATAAAATTGGAAAAAACAATACTCGCCTCTGTCCTCACCTCCGTTTCAGCACTACCGCCGTCCCCGATGGATTTTCTGTTACCAGTAAATCATTTTAAGGGGTTGTCTCATTACATTGATTCGTCCTGTTATCTTGGTTTCAGTTTGAATTCAGGGGTGTGTTTACTGGCTTCTACTAGGCTGCAGTAGAAGCCAGGTCTGTAGCTATAGCGACCAGCGCTGGCAGCCTATCAGGATAGATCAAACAGGTCTGTAGCTACAGCAACCAGTGCTGGCAGCTTATCATGAGAGATCAAACAGATCTGTAGCTATAGTGACCTGAGGAGCTGATGACGCCTATACAAGGGGGGATATCTAGGAATAGGTAGGACATGGTTAATGGACTATATTGCAAAGTGACTTGTTTTTGCAAGATCTTTATCATAATCAATCCTTGTAGTGAAACAACCCCTTTAAGTAGTGATGTTACAAAATGGCACGTGACCGCTGTGGCAAATCAGAAACTGCTGTGGTGACTATTCGACCACTGGATGTGAACAGAAGACTGAGGAAGATGGCAGACAGCGGCAGCGCTGGAGACGAGGACAGGGGTGGCCGAGTTGTTTTTTTTTTTTATAAATTTATTAAAAAATAATAACTGGACAACCTAAATTCTCTTCCATTTTCTTTTTTTTTGTCGGGGAGGGAGAGGTGCAGGTGAAAAAAATGGCAATTTCACCACTGTGTAGTAGGAATAATATCTATTTTCTACAAGTAGGATTGCATTTATGTGTATATATTTTTTTTCTTTTCATTTGCAAATGGTCTTGTTACAGTGAGACAAGGTCCTTTAAGTTAATAAAGCAGCTCATACTATGAAGACTCAGTGTTTTCACTTGTGTCCTGTATGGTCATGTATACACATGTCAAAATTAATTGGACCAAGAATATAGTTTTCTAAATAATACATACCTAGACCAACACTGCTATTCTCCAATAAGTAGCCAAGATGCTCAAACATGGCTTTTTGGTTCTGCCGACTAATTCTGCAGAAATAGCAGAGGAACCTGCAGCAACTTGCCACCATCTTTGGGAAAGCGATTTGCTAAAATGAAAAAGTCAAAAAATTAGATTAGATTTGAATCTGTTTCAGAAGATCTGCAAACGCGTGCAACGGTCAACCCACCTGAGATTTGTCTCCTCCCAGTACATTCACCATGACTTCCATAACGGTTTCGTGCATCCCCAGAACACGCATCAGGTTTGGATGTTGATAGAAGACTTTGTTGTTCATGATATCACTGAAATATAAAGACATGTTTAGAATACATGACCACAGCCCTGGCATTAGTATCAAGGAATAAAGCTTGTGCTTATGAAAATGTTATACAGATGGTTTTTATTGCTTAGTAAGTATGTAGCAGAAAACCCCAAAAACATACTTCCTTATTCTGCATACAAATAGTAAAAGTTTTTTTTATGAAAGTTTTCTGGAAGGATTGGATTTTTTGGGGAGGCAGGATGATCAAAAACCAGATTGTTTTTGCTGATATTTTTTGTTTGTTCATTTTTTTTATTTGGTAATTGTGAAGTTCTTGAAATTTTTTTTTACTAGCTTTTATTTATTTATTTTATGCTAACATCTAATACACCTGGAGGATCCGAATATGGGATCACTGATGTTTTGCCCAATTTAGGCATTCCTTCCACCTTCTATTACACCCTATTGAATGCTAATTGAACGGCACCGCTCCATCCCATCATGTGGTGGGTGAGTGGGGCAATCTGGGGCCTCAATAGACCGTGGCCCCCCATACTGATAATTTAGATCTTTCACTACTGCCATGGTTCACTACGGTGTCTCAAGGGTTAAATGACCAGGACCTGAGTGGTCTCTGATCCTGGCAGCTAGAGGCAGTTGCTGTCTGTATCTAACCGCCATCACCTGCTATGTCTGGAGCAGGCTCAGTAAGTGACTGGAACCTGTTGCCCTCAATGCATTGGCACCATTGGCCCCAGGAGACAACGTTTAGGTTCCCCCCCCAATGAGGTCACCTTGATATGGTAGGTAGGCATACACAGTTTGATCAAAATGTGCACTAAAAACCTCAGCTTTATACATAGTAATGCAGTTTATGTTCCATAAATTCAATGTCTGCATAAATGTTGTTTTTTCTTTGCCATGTTGCAGAGTTTGGTTTTCACACTCCAGCCACAACAGCTTGCACCAGTATTTATGTTCCGTTTGTGTGTGGATGTGTTGTCTAAATTTTTATTTTTTGTGTATGTCCATCCTTGAATACCATTTGCTTTTTTAATTTTTGTTTTCATCCAAAAATATTTTTTTTTTAAAACTTCAAAAGATTAAAAATACTGCTCTGATTATTTTCTTAATATATATTTATGGCAGTCGGTGCTCATTTTTTTCTGGTACAGAATTATAAATACATATCAAAGAGCATTCTCCTATTTGAACTCAATAAAATAGCATAAAGTAAGCTCCCTCTGGTGGCAGCTACAAGCAGAACTACATTTATTTTTTAATATGCGCAGTCAGATTATTTGGAGCAATGTATCGGAAAAACTCCCTCCAACCTCTAGAAAGCTATATGAAGAAATTAATAACCGTATTTTTCGGACTATAATACACACTTTCCACCCCCCCCCCCCCAAATTTGGGAGGAAAATGGTGGTACATCTTAAAGTCCGAAAAATACGGTAGGTGCGTCTTATGGTTCGGTGCGTCTTATAGTCCAAAAAATATGGTAGGTGCGTCTTAAAGTCCGAAAAATACGGTAGCATGTCATGTCTGATGTAAGAGTTCATTCTCACATTGCTGCATGTGAGTACACCTACAAAATAATGGGCATATAATCAATCATATGTATGATCCCCACCCAAATATCCCACCTACACCAATACTTCAATACATA
Source organism: Phyllomedusa bahiana (assembly GCA_025379985.1). Taxonomy (NCBI): domain Eukaryota; kingdom Metazoa; phylum Chordata; class Amphibia; order Anura; family Hylidae; genus Phyllomedusa; species Phyllomedusa bahiana. The sequence continues at coordinate 221,057 of JAODAL010000785.1, forward strand.
TATTCAGCCCATTACCCACAAAGTAAAAACATGCATCTCTTGGTAAATACACTCACCGGCCACTTTATTAGGTACACCTGTCCAACTGCTCGTTAACACTTAATTTCTCATCAGCCAATCACATGGCGGACTCAGTTTATTTAGGCATGTAGACATGGTCAAGACAATCTCTGCAGTTCAAACGAGCATCAGTATGGGGAAGAAGGTGATTTGAGTGCCTTTGAACGTGGCATGGTTGTTGGTGCCAGAAGGGCTGGTCTGAGTATTTCAGAACTGCTGATCTCTGGGATTTTCACGCACAACCATCTCTAGGGTTTACAGAGAATGGTCCGAAAAAAAGAAAACATCCAGTGAGCGGAGTCTGTGGTCGGAAATGCCTTTTGATGCCAGAGGTCAAAGGAGAATGGGCAGACTGGTTCGAGCTGATAGAAAGGCAACAGTGACTCAAATAGCCACCCGTTACAACCAAGGTAGGCAGAAGAGCATCTCTGAACGCACAGTACGGCCAACTTTGAGGCAGATGGGCTACAGCAGCAGAAGACCACACCGGGTGCCACTCCTTTCAGCTAAGAACAGGAAACTGAGGCTCCAATTTGCCCAAGCTCATCGAAATTGGACAGTAGAAGATTGGAAAAACGTTGCCTGGTTGATGAGTCTCGATTTCTGCTGCGACATTCGGATGGTAGGGTCAGAATTTGGCGTCAACAACATGAAAGCATGGATCCATCCTGCCTTGTATCAACGGTTCAGGCTGGTGGTGGTGGTGTCATGGTGTGGGGAATATTTTCTTGGCACTCTTTGGGCCCCTTGGTACCAATTGAGCATCGTTTGCAACACCTTGTTGAATCTATGCCACGAAGAATTGAGGCAGTTCTGAAGGCAAAAGGGGGTCCAACCCGTTACTAGCATGGTGTACCTAATAAAGTGGCCGGTGAGTGTATACAGTAGAAATAGATCCAATCTAAGGCACTCCATTGATCTCAGTCCTAGTTAAATACTTGTATATCAATAAATAGCGCACACTGCTCACAAAATGTTAGGAATATTTGGCTTTTTTGAACACAAAATTTCTTGAATTTTTTTAAAATGCGCTAAATCAGATCTCTTAACTTTAGAATCCACATGTCCAACTGTTCAGTGTTTCAACACTCTTTGCACAACTTGCTGATTTCTAACAAGTAGTTTAATGGCAAAATTTACAACAGGTGTTTAATCCCTGAATCACCCAATACATTTAGGGGCTCAATTCAAATTGCAATTTATACAGTCGTCCTCATCGTACTGTTCACATTTTGACATCATGAGACCATTGATCAACAATACCTCACCAGTGCGAGCCCTCAAGCAGGATGCTCTCAGACAGAAGTGGCCACTGAGTTTAGATTGTCACAGAGTGTCATCAGCAGGTTGTAGAAGAGATGCAGAGAGACTGGAAGAGCCACAGAAAGGCAAAGAAGTGGACGTCCTTTGGTACCATCACGCACTGATGACCGCTTCATTGCAAACAATGCCTTGTGGAGCCATTTGATGAATACCACACAACTCCAAGCACATTTAAAGAAGGTGAGAGGCAACCAAGTGTCACATCAGACCATTTGTAACGGTTTACATCACTGTGGTCCTGAAATTTCAACCAACAGCCAAATATCCTCAACTTTTTGTGAATAGTGTATATAGATATTTTTATAACCACCTACAGATACAAAGGCATGTGTAAATGTAACCTGAGGGAGAATAAACTCTTAAGAGAAGCATAGGTGAAACACAAGTTGCTTTCTCTCCTGTGTTCTCTCATTCACAATGGTGATAACTATTCTTCATTAGCATACCTGGTAGCTGGCTGTGGCTATAGCTATAAATGCTATGCTTTATTAAACAAATTAATTAACCAAGACTGAATTCAATTAATTGCCCTGTAATGGATTTATTTGTACTGCATGTTTATTGAGACACACATGGGATTTTTTTGCACAATTATCCTGTGGGTAATGAATTTTAATGTATGTATTGATGAATAAAGCTTTACATTTTATGATCTTTGTATTTACTTGTGTAGGTGATATAACTGCTGCATGTGTACAAAACCAACCTAACAAGGTAGCCAAAACTGTAGTACTACCTGCAAAATTGTTTGGTCATTCGCCTCTGCATGTGGACATAGTTTTGTCTGCAAACAGTAGCCTCAATGTAGGTGTACACCCTAAGGGTATGTTCACACGGCTTATTTTCTAGCGTAATTATGCACGTATTTCGCCACGTATTGCGCTTAATACGCGGCGAAATGCGCGTCGCAATTATGGTTATTCATAGCTCTCATAGAGAACTATGGATTATGTGTCGTCCCCCCACGCGTACAATACGAATTGACATGTGAATTGTTACCGGCGATTACGCGCTGCTGACAATGCATGTCTGTGGTGCCGGCACCTGGCCCGCCCGTGCTTTGGAATTGCGCGCTGCTTCCAAAACACACGGCGTATTGCAGCGCGTACTATACGCGCTGCAATACGCCGTGTGAACATACCCTAAGAGGTTTAGGAGGTAAAAAAGTGAAGGAGGATTTTTGTAATTGCAAAGCACCTACCCGAGTCCATCAATCATCAGCATCTCTTCTTCTTTGCCCATTCTCACACTCAACAGAGAGCGGATCTGTCCCAGAGAAGCCAACAGGTTTATAGTGTCTTCCACAGAGGCCGCACTGATTGTGTAGGTTTTCCTCATAGCTCCTAACAGTTCTCCAATGCTGTCATATTGCCTGCGCAGGAGGCTAAACATTATACGCACAAGCTCAGGATCTTGAAGGTGGTCCTCTTGTGCCCACCGCACCATAGTTTGTGAGATGAGCTCTTTAAGTGTAGCTGGAAGGAAAGATAAAATGTAAAGGGACAGTCAACCAGATACCTAGGCCCCAGGAAAGCTAGTCGGCTGAGTTATTCAGTAACACAACCATCATGCTACATTGCTCCATAGAAAATTTTGCCACTTAGGGCTTGGATGCCTACCCATGTGGGAACACATCCCATAACTTTATTTGCCCTGGCAGTAGCTGCCTGATATGCATTTGTAATGTTACATTTACTATCCCCAAGTCTCTTAAAGGAGATGTATCGCTTCATCAGTTCGTGTGTTTCCTGGTGCTTTCAGTTTCTCAGTTCCTAAAATCCAGGGGCATGTCTTCCCCTCCCAGCTGGGTGTTTCTTAACTGAAGGGGGATGACATCATCCCCCCCTTCACTGTTCATGTTCACTTCCGAGTCAGTGTGTTTGTTTGAGATCAGTGGGAGGGGATAGCACATCCCTGCTACCCCCCCCCTCTCTCTCTGAGTCCACGTGTTACAGTGTCGTTCCTCTCCCTATGCAGTCTTATTTTCTAAGAGCTGTTTACATACCACAGGCCTGCATTCAGCCTAGACAGTCTTCTATGAACACAGAGCGCTAATCTCTTCTCCTCTCACAGCTGGAGGTTTTTCAGTTGAATCAGTTTCTATGAACTCATCCAGAGCAGCACAGATCTGTCTCCCTTCTATGTTTAGACCAGAGGGTCCCAACCCTAGTCCTCAAGGCACACCAACAGGTCATGTTTTCTGGCTTTCCTTAGCATTGCACAGGTGATATCATTATTGTCAGTGCATTCTGCACAGGTGATATCATTATTGTCAGTGCATTCTGTGGGAGATCCTGAAAAACATGACCTGTTGGTGTGCCTTGAGGACTGGAGTTGGGGAACACTGGTTTAGACACAGCAGCATTAGGCACCGAGGCACAATTCTGCTGTTTTCTGATTGTAGAAGCAGCTGCAGTGTTACTGTGAAGCTCCTGGCTGTGCATAGTGAAATGTTACCAGCCCCTTATTCTCAGTGAGAGAGGCAGGAATGCGCGCTCCCGTGAATACGACCGGGGGCTAGACAGAATGTAATTAGTAGAGTTGGCAGCCAATGAAATGAAAGGAGAAGGAATCTGACCGTTACTGGGGAACAGTGTTTACACAAAGCGAAGATAAGGGAGACAGTGAAAACACGACAGCTTTGCTAATGATATCCAACTGCAAAGTTGCTTGTTTTCACTGTCTCCTTATTCTGGAGACCATTTACTGTAATGATACAACCCCTTTAATTGTTTTAACCAGTAAATTCTTAATGATCATTCATACGTGTATATATGTACAATATATTCCTTCCAGACAACATTTACGTGTCAAAACCAAAACTGATCCCACAATCAGTTCATGAATAGGCTCTTTTACTACAGTTAATGCACAAACCTCTCCTGCGCTACATATGTTGTTGTGCTATACTCATACGTTGCACACCATGCCAACTACCACTAGATGTCAATATCAACCTTTTCATCAACCTGGATGAATAAGGGCTTGATTGGATAGAAGTGTCAATCTATGTGAAGGGAAGTGATGAAGCATCAGAACGTACACGTCTCTAGATCTCATCGAAATTCAAGGGTTAATCAACTATAACAAATCTAAACATTTTCCAAAGTCCTTTTCAGATAAACACTCAGAAAAAAAACCTCACAGTCTGAAAATCTATCCCTTATAGATGAAAGAGAAGGTGATGATGATTCTTTCTACCCAGTCACCTCAGAAAGGAGAATATCTCTCCTTGGTGAGAGCACCATATAGGCGTATGCAGTTTTGAATTGCCTTTGTGCCCTCCACTAAGCATCTGCATATCACAAGGCATCATGGGAAAGGAGGCGAGAAGCTCAAGCGCCCTCTATTGGATGTAACAAATCCTCAATTTGCTTTGGACTCACCGAGTCTTTAGAAAGCAGAAGGGATATTAGCCAAGCCAGCATCACCCAATCTGCAGACAGCAGGTTCGGGGTATTCAAAACTCCACACGCCTATATGGTGCTCTCCCCAAGGAGAGATATACCCTTTTCTGAGCCACTCATTGCCTCACACCCAGCCAGCCAGCATCGCTCTGCTCTGCACTGATGAGGGGCAAAACCCCCAAACAGCTGTCTGCAGATTGGGTGATACCGACTTGGCTAATATCCCTTTTGCTTTCTGAACACTCAGTGTGTCCAAAGCAAATTGAGGAGTTGTTACATCCAATGGAGGGCGCTTGAGCTTCTCAGCTCCTTTCCCATAATGCCTTGTGATACCCAATCAGCTGTCAAGCAAAGGATAATATTACAGTGCATATCTAGAAATCAAAGAAGGTGACAAGTACAAGGAAAGCTGTCTGGCTGGAAAGCCTATTTGGAAGGTAGACCACTTTTCGTATGTCCATCAAGCTAAAAATTTATTACGGGGATAGTTAAGATTTATGACTGCTTACAGGAACGGCATAAGTATGCTAGGGAGTAGTTTTCGCTTACAGCCAAAACCCCTTTTTTATAAGAGATGACACGAGCATTGAATTTTTGGGCCAAAACATACTTTGGGGTTGACCCAAGGCATCCGAGTCATCTTGGTGTGCAGATGCGTCAGGGGCACCGACAGGTGGTGCAGCTGCTCCTCAGCAATAAACAAGCAGTTATTTTTTCACACTAAATGTCTAACGTTATTGAAATCTGAGGCCTCTGACTGCACTTAAAATTTTCCGGGTGCTGACCCCTCTTTTAAAACCCCCGGTGGGGCTTGGGGAGACTCTCCGTCACTCTAATAAGATCCCGCCATTTTAATTTTAGTTTACCATCAGAATAGGGGAATTTTTTAAAAGGGATTAACTTCCTGCATCAGATGTCTTCTAAACCTGCTGAATCCAGGGACATGGCGTCAATAATCTCTGGCATTAGGAGACGTTATGTTAAGGGGCTTAAAGCTCTATCAACACCTTTCATTCTCATTAACTCATTCTGGTTACAATGTTATTTACAACCCCTGGGAAAATGATGGAACCGCACGGAGGGCAGGTTCACGCAGCTTTTGAACCGTGTGGCAATAACACAGGTCACAGACGTCACATAAAGCAATGTTTCTTTTTCAATAGCTGCATAATCTATCTATACGAAACAACCTTCACACACGTGAAAGGAATTGATTTTAAATAATGGCTTATCTTTTTCCAGATCAAGCAGAAAAAAAAAAATTATGGAATCATAATGGAGAAGGATTTTGGGATCCGGGTGGAAGTAAACTTAATGTAGAACCTGTCGGGCACAGTCCCAAGCCAATAGGAAAGGGGGGTCATTAAAAGGGGGGCATAGAGGCACATGATGAAAAAAATTATTCTCCCATTATACAAGTCACGGGTAGACACACGGGTATTGTGACGTTTTGGGACCAGTGCACAGGAAAGCATTTAGAGTTTGAACGGGTAAAAAGGGCGGCAAAAAGAATAATAAAAGGCTGGGGGGGACTCAATACCAGAAAGATTAGCGGGGATTAGGTTATTTAGTTTAGAGAAAAAGGGGCTTCGGGGGGACAAAAAAAAATAGTTTAAAACATTAAAGGTGATATAAAATTTTTCTCTAAAGATTTATTTTTAAACCCCAGACTGTATCTAGAACAAGGGGCCCCCTCAACGTTTTGAGGACGAAAGTTTCTACAAAAAAAAATAAAAAGGGTTCTTTACTGTTAGAGCAGTAGACGTGGAACTCTCTGCCGGGGAACTGGTCATGGTTAATTTTCCACTAACGGGAGTTCCAAAAAAGGGTTTGGATCATTTCGGGAGGAAATAATATAACAAGTTAAGTGTTAGATTCTGGAGAAGGGTCTGGATACTTCTAGATGTAATAATAAACAATTATAGGTCCGGGTTTCGGGAGAAGGTCGGATTACATTTCTAATGTAAAAATAAACAAGTTATAGTGACCGGGATTTGGAAAAGGGTCTGGAACATTTTTAATGTAATAATTAACAAGTTATAGTGCCCCGGGTTCTGGAAAGGTCTGGATACATTTTTGATGTAATAATAAACAAGTTATAGTGACCGGGATTCTGGGAAAAGGGGCTGGATCTTTTCTGTTAAAATAAAAACAATTTATAGGACCGGTTTCTGGAGAAGGTTTGGGATACATTTCTAGATGTAATAATAAAACAATTTATTGACCGGATTCTGAGAAGCTGGATCATTTCGATGAAATATAACAAGTTATAGTGCCCCGGATTCTGGAAAAGGGGGTTTGGGATACATTTTAATGTAAAAATTTTAAAACAAGTTAAGTGACCGGATTCTGAGAAGGGTCGGATACTTTTCTAGATTTTTTAATAATAAACAAGTTATATGACCGGATTCTGGAAAAGGTCTGGATATTTTTTTTAATTAAAATAAAACAGTTATAGTGCCCGGGATTCGGGAAAAGGGGTCGGAAAAATTCTGATGTAATATAACAGTTATAGTGCCCAGGATTCTGGAGAAGGGTCTGGATACTTTTCTAGATGTAATAATATAACAAGTTATAGTACCGGAAATTCTAGAAGGGCGGTACTTTTTCAGATGTAAAAAAAACAAGTTTAGTGAAGGATTCGGGAGGGGGTTTTTAAACATTTCTAGATGTAAAAAAAACAAGTTATAGTGGCCCAGGTTCGGGGAAAAGGGTCTGGATCATTTCTTTAGTTTGTTAATTTGAACAATTAAGGCCCCCGGTTGGGGCAGGGGGTTTTTTTGGGCCTTCCTCTGGATCAACCTTTAAAAAAACAGGGTGAAATGGTTTGGGCGTCGTCTTTTTTCGGCTTACAAAAAGTAACTATTAACCTTGTGCGACATTTGTTTTAGAAATGCAAAAAAAAAAAATTACATTTAGGGGGCATGTATGAACGGGCTGCGGGAAATTGGTATTTCAGCCGACATCGGGGCGGGGCCCCCTTCTAAAGTGAAAAGCCTCCTTACACCAGTACAGGCCATTACAGAGCACCCCGCACTTTTTAAGCCCTGATTTCGGGGGGAGGGGGGGTCTGGGGGCGGGGGGCACAAAGCCTACGAACATAGATTTATAACTTTGTACGGTAATTCTAGGCCATTTGGCTGGAACCTTTTAACACTTTCAAATTTTGGTTTCCTAGCCAAAAAAAATTTGCCCTAAAATTAAACCCTATTTAAAACACCGGGTAGAAAACAGGTTTTTAATTCAAAACATTCTAGGCTATTTTATGCCAGAAATTTGCCTTTAAAATCAAATTTCTCATCCCCTTTAATCTTCCCAATTAAAAAGAAAACTTTTTACAGACAAAAACCAAGTTTTTTGTTCATTGAAAGAAAACATCGGTCCAATATGTTAACTCAAAAATGGAAAGGATTATTAGGGGCCATTTACACGGCCGCCGAGGATGGCTTTTCTCTGCGGTTTGCAGAGAAAAGCCCTCCCCTTTCACAAGAATGTCCATTAGGCCCTGAAAAAATTTTTTCAGGGGTTCAGATGGCTTTCAAAAAGGAGAACCGGCTGAAAAAAACCTGCCTTGGGGGGCAGGCCTTAAAATCCTTAACAGGAAAACTCAAAAAAAAGCCAGCATTTGGGTATTGGGGTTTTTCCCCTCAGCTGTGTGTAAATTTGGCACAGAGGGGGATTTTCACCAAACCCCAAAAAACCCCAGACAAAAAGCTCCCCTTGCATGCCATAAAAAAGACTAAAAACCCGGGCCCGGAAATCCAACCATATTTAGTCTTTTTTGGCACGCGGGGGGCAGTTTTTTGTCTGAAAGTTTTGTGGATTCAAGCCCCCTTTCTTCCCCATCCAAAATTTTCCCCCCCTTTCTGCCCCAAAACGGGGGGCCCCGGAAAAGAATTGGAACAAATTTTTTTAATTTTTCCTTACCCGGCCAATGAAAAAAAACTGCCCGGGCGGAAAAACCTTTTGCAGGGGGGATTTTCTTTTAAAGGGTCTAGGGGTTTGAGTTTTGCAGGGTCTGTTTTTAATGGCTTGAAAACCCCCAAAACTGTCTGCAAAACCGACTAATAACCCTTGCCGTGGGACCAAGCCCTTATAAACAAAATGGGAACATTATAAATGGAAAACATACAGGTAGACAAAGGACGATGACAAAGCATCAGAACAGAAACCCTAAAAAAACCATGCCGGGGAAAATTTAATAGGCAAAAAAAGTATTTGGGAAAAAGAACAATTTTTGTGACAGAACTGTAACAAACTGGCTGAACAAAAAGGGAATTAACATTTAGAAAAATCAAACTAAAACCAGCAAATGAAATGAAAGGAAACGTCCAAAAGGACAAAAAAAAATACCATTTGGTTTTCTGATGAAAATTCGGGACTTATTTTATCGTCTTTTCCACAGTTTTCGCTCGCCCCCCTTATCACTGAACAGCACACGTTCCGCCCGAAAGCTGGGGGGAAGAATATTTATATGAAAATCCATCCAGTAGACAAACCATGCGGACTACGGGAAGGTTTTTTAAAAAATTAAAAAAAAAAAAGGTCAATAGGGAGGGTTTTAAATTGCTTTTTTTAAAAAAATTCGAAAACCCGTCAGGAAAACCAAAAAAAAAGCTTTCCGTGGGGACTTTCCCCTAACCCCTAAAAAAAAGGGAAAAAAATTTTTTATTAGCAAAAAAAGAAGAAAATCTTTGGAGGGCTTTGGGGGAGAAGACAAAAAGGAAAATTTTTTGGGGTGAATCCCGAGTCTACCCTGGCTAAGAAGATGATGCTGAAAAATTTGTCCTGTAGTTTTTCTAATAAAAAACATATAAAAGGGGACATCTAAAAAAAAAAGGGGAAAAGGAAAAATAAATTTTTTCCCCCACCATTTGTATGGGGGGGTTGTATGTTTTGGAAAAAGCGGGGGAAAAATTTGCAACCCACCCCTTTTAAGGGCATGGGGGCCCATATAATTTTGGCCCATTTTTTCTCTTTTCCATAAATTTGAAAATAAGTTTGTTAATGAGTTTTTCCATTTTTCCCAATTTAAAAATTTGTAAAAAATGCCAAAAGGGCCAAAGATTTTTAAAAGGGGGCTGTTCAAAACCAAGCTGTTTCACATAACTTGCTCTACAAAAACCCTTTTCATCTCACACTTCCTGGCCCGGGGTGTGGGGGGTTCAAAAGCTGTGGGCTGACACATTAGCCTCTTCTATTGCTAGCTTGGGAAATGCTACAGTAAATGAGTGCAGAAGGGGGGTAAACTTAGTGCAAAGGGTAAAAGAGCCCCAAAAGGGGTTTAAGGGTTTTCAGAAAAAAATAACAACCCCCCGTTTTAAAGGGTTAGGGTATGTTTTACCACGGGGGTTTTTTTAAAGGGCCGTTTTTTCGGGCCGTAAATTTTTGCGCCGGAGTCCGCCAAATTAAAAACCGAAAAAGCCCCTTCATTTTCGAAAATTTACAGTTCTCATAGAGAACCTATGGGTTAATTCCCCCCCTCCCCCCCGCGAAGCCGCTGGGGGGGGAGATAATTGACAAAATTTTCCCTTTTTTAGCGGCTTTTACGCGCCGCTAGCATTCTTTCTTTGGGCCCGGGGGAAGTGCCGGCCCCCCGCCACCTCCCCCGGCCCCCCCCCCCTCCCGCCCTGCCCCCGGGGCCACCAACTGGCGTAAATTTCGGGGCAAAAAATTTCCCCCCGCATTTAAGCCCCTGTTAAAAAATAGCCTTAAACCCCCCCTCCAGCAAAATCACGTCACCAAAAGGTCGGGAAAAAAAGGAGCCTTTGGGAAGAAATTAAAAAACCCCCGGGACAAAAGAAAAATGACCGGAAAACCAAGGGAAAACCCTTTTAAAAAAAGCCCCGGAATAAAATCTCCCCTATCTCCAAAAAAGAAACAAAATTTAAAACAGCAATGTATTTGGGAAATTTTTTATTTTTCTTGAGCTATTTTTTAAAGTTTAAACAAAAACCCCCCTTTTAAAACTCCTCTTCAAAGGGAAAAGGTTTTAAAAAAAATTTAAATCCCTTGGGAAACAAAAAAGTCCAACCCCCAATCCACAATTTAAGGGGAAGAAAAAATTTGTCTGTGCTAGCCCCATTCTGCTAACTATCGTAATGCTCTATCAGAAACTTAAAAAAAACTTTATGTAGATTATATTTTTATTACTAGTGAAGTCTATGCCTCACCTCAAAAAATTAGGGCAGTCAAGGAAGCACAAAGAGAAGTAATGAATTACTATTGCAATATGAATTTTATTTGCTTAGGTTCAAACCCTTTTTTCTTCACCTATCCAGATAAACACAAGCCAATCATTGAACATTAGGTTTCATTTGTCTGAGGGATGTTTCATGAGGCCTAAATGTTCAGCTATTAAATATGGTTCTTTGTCTCATCTGTGATTTGTGTATTTGCTATAATAAAAGCTGGGTGACCATTTTCTAAGTGTGAAGTCAAGTAAACTAAAAAGAACGTTGAACAGCACTTCAGTCCAAAATCAGCCTATGTTGTGATTGCAGAGTTAACAGCCAACTGGCTTATCATAGTCCACAAAAAGAAGTTGACAGCATCCCAGTATTGCAAAAATGAAAAAAAACTCACATCTGTATTGGATCTTCTAGTAAAATGACATTTCTACCCACACAGGGGTCTTTGTCGGGCTTTTTCATACTCTAATGTGGAGATTCCATAATTTTTGCCAAGAGCTGTACTAATAGCCTGCCAGATTTTTGCCACTTACTTCTCTGGAACCCTCTTTTTTTTCTATAAATGCTGCCATGTTTTTTGTTCAGTTACAACTTACTTGGAGATTTTTCCTCCTCCTCTGCCGGATCCTGCTCTTCAGTCTTTGGCCGCCCCTTGATTTTGTACACCAATGACCGAAGACGACCAGTCCACGATGTATCTTCCGCCTCCTCCTCTTCTTCCTCGAGTGGAATGCCTTTGTTTAAAAAGTGAGATATTATACAATGCAAAATAAAAAAAAATATAAATATAAAATAGATTTTCCCATGTCATTGTCATCATATATCACCTATCAGGCATATGGACATCATAGAGAGGAGAATCCCTCACTCAGAGACCCTATAATAAGCTCCAATTCTGGGGAGGGGCACAGTACTTGAAGGCAGGTGAAATATCGGATGGCTTAGACCCCCCCAAAAAAAACAACTTTATTGCTCAGTGGGACTGGCTGTCACTGATTAACTCCAATGGGCAGTTTTTAAAAAGGGGGGTTTTTTTCGATGAAAATACCTATTTTGACCAGGAAAAAATTTAAAATGTTTGTGTCCTCACATTCTGTCATCCAAAACATTTTTATTTTAAAGGAGGCTTTTTCAGGCTGAGTATTCTGCAAAATAAGTTTTTTGTAATCCAAATGTGCACATGAGTACAAAGATACATGAAACAGCAGGTACACATGCATTTTATGTACCCCCGACCTATCAAAGGGAACCAAAAGCCCCTGGAGCTAAAGGGAAATAAAGCAATTACAAAATCTATTTAAATTACCACAGTGATTAGAAAACCTCAAGGAACTCAACAGGGTTTACCCTATCTCCTCCACAAGGGCTATTTCTTTTTGTTGGAAATTTAAAGCATTTAATCTTTAAGAGAAAAAAAAAAATTTTGATTTGATTCCCAGGGTTTACTTCAGAGGTTTAAAGGGGGTTTCCATAAGTAAAATTTACAAGAAAGTTTGCAAATGAAATAACAAAAATTTTTCACCATTCATCAAATTTTTAAAAAATTTTTGCACTGTTTCTGTTTTAGCTGCTCCTTATGATCCAATTTACAGCTCATCTCCAGGGGGAAAAGACCAGGGTGAAGCTCCTCAGTCCTGGTCGCCCCACTCAGACATCACCTTCTCTCAGGCAGCTACTGATTTTTCAACCCCCGGGGCTTTCATTCACTCCCGTCCTCTGTCCTCCTTAGTAATTAGTCAAACAGTGCAAATAAATAAAAAAGAAACCCCAATCAGGTTTGTGCATTGATAAAGAGGAAAAAAAAAAAACATGTTTGGTACCTGCAGGGATTTGAACCTAGGACTCTTGTGCCTGGAAGCAAAAACTTTACCTCTCAGCTACTCACAATGCTTTACATAAACAGACCTTTCTTTGACTACAGAGAGGAAAGGCCTGGTGATGTCATCCTGCTGGGTCACATGATAGGCAATTCAAACAAATCACACACGCCCCCTTCTGAGCACAGAGAGCTGAAGAGCTGGATGCAGGAGGCATGAAATGAGATTGTGGCAAAACCCCTTTAAAGACTTCCATGCGTCATAATATTACCTGTTCCTGTGGAGGAGAACGGAACTCCCTTGTCTTCTTGGCCGTCAGGGCAGCGGACATGTTCAGCGCTTGCATCAGTTCATTGTAACGGAACTTCTGATTATACTGAAGCTTTGACACAAAGTTATCAGAGAAGGCAACGATGGACTCCACACGATGCTTCAGCTCACAGTCACAAAAGTAATGAAGAAGCTCACACATCTAATAAAAAAGACAGAATAGTAAGTGATAGTCTAATGAATACAATACAGTCACTCTCACCCCTTCCCTGTAGATTGTAAGCCCTCATGGGCAGGGCCCTCTCCCTCTGTACCAGTTGTTAGTCACTTATTGTCACTTTGTAATTGTTTGACCAATGTTATTTATGTACCCGCCTGAAATGTACAGCGCTCTGGAATCAAGGGCGCTCTAAAATATATAATAATAATAATAATAATAATAAATTGCCTTATTGAGGCTTCCTCTTTACAGGATTGAAAGGATGAAGCAGCATTTCAACACCTACACTTCAGACGTTTGCTGTAACCACTTTGATGATTTGTGCCACCAAATAAAAGCATCTAGGGGTTAATATTAGAATAATAATTCTTGTAAAAGGTGGAATGTTGCTCTCCCAATTAAAGGGGTTTTGCCAAGAAGTGAGTTCCTCACCTAACAGGCTGATACTCCCCTCCTGAGGCTTGAAAAAAGGGGCGTTGTGTTTCTGTGTTTAAAAAAACAAGTGCCTCCTCTGTGATGTCATCACTCCACCTCCCATGCACGCTCCTGATATTCAGTCTCTGTACTTGAGCAAACATGTTATTTGGCTAATCTACAGGGGGTAACTGTATTGTGCACAAGCTCTACAGGTTTTGTTTTCTACCTCTTAGCTGCTCAGGAGAGCATTCTTTCATTTGTTCATGAACTTCTGCAGGGGGGGGGGGGCTGAGCAGGGAGCCAGAGAGAGTCTGCCTGTTTACTCAGATAATTACATTGCAACCAGTGGATTATCTATACAAAAGACACAGGATCTTTTCTCCCCAGTCCCTTCAAAGCTCGTTCATGTTCCCTGTCATCAGATAAGAAGTGCAAACAAAGCAAGCGTGGCCAGATCAGCGCCGGTCAGCTCCTGGTCGTATCTAATGTTAACAGTGAGGAAACTAAGGGCATGTAAGGAAGGCTGTAGTTCTCACAGGCTTCACTTTTTTTAACAACATACATTTAGAAAAGTGATTAAATACCCATTTTGGACGAACCCACGTTAACATTAGATCATGGCAAAACCCCATTAAGGTAAAAAGACTGTGCATTTTCCTTTAAGAGAATCTTTACTGTATTGTTTATTGTGTATACGTATAGAACCGCCAGTTACAGTTCCTAACTTACATCATATTACGCACCCCACTGAGACTATGAATGCACCTGCAAGAGGCAGGCAGGCTGACAGTGGGGTATTTTTTTTTATTCTTAATTTGATCTGGCTCCTGACAGAGGAACTGTACTGAATTGCAGCCCTGCTTATTGATTTATGCTATGCTGTAATTTGGGATGGTGTGCAATGCACCCACCCTGCACGTTAAGGTCCCAAGTTACATGGACTGGCAGCCACAGTATGCAGCAGCAATGTCATATCCAGTCATCTAAGCTGGAAAGGCATGCAGTGTCCTCATCCAGAACTTCTAGTTTCTATTATTGCCAGGGTCAGCATGGACCCAGGAAAAAACTTGTAGTTGTCTGTGTTGTGATGCTGGGGTGATGAGAGGACCAGTTACAATGGAATATCTTAGCACTAAAGGGCAGAGCGATTTGATGTGCCTGGAGAGCCTACAGTTGGCCTATGAGACATTTAGTCCTGGGCTTGTCAGAAGTGATAGTTGGCTAGAGCCACAGAGAAAGTGACAAAGTGCCTGAAAAAAGGGAATACTCTACTGGGGTACCATCCAGTAAGGTCTGGTAAATGGTGAGCTGACAGAGGGAGTACATTCAGCCATGGAAGCTCGGCATGGGATGTCACTTAAGTGGTGTCTCAGCCCTGGGAAGAGTTGGCTCTGGGCTGCCTCATATTTATCCTTAATGCCAGTTCCGTCATTAGTGGGTATACCTTGACATCATTATTATCATCCTGGTAACCCTGTAGTCTGTTGGTTCTTAACTAACACTTTCTGTCCCCTGAGGAACCCTTGTTACCTATTAGGGGGAAACGCGTCAGGTTTTGAGGACTTGTATGTATTTGTAGAGTCCTATATTTATTATTGTATAGTGTTAGGTTATTTTCTAGGGATTAGCCTTTAGTGCGGAGCCGCCCTTTTTGGGGCAATGTCCCCGCTTTAAGGAGAACCTGTCACATAGTTTTTGCCCCCCTTGGCTGAGGACAGAACAAGGTAGTGTCAGATATGCTGTTTCCAGCGCTGTGTCCCTTATTCTGTAAGATGCTGTCGTTTTCGTGAATTTAATGCTCAAATCTACAGTTTTCAGCCAGAAGAGTCATTCGAAGAGTCCTTCAGAGTGTCAGTTTTTTTCAAACCCGGCCAATCGGAGGCTAGCCCCGCCCACCTCAACTGACAAACCTATTACTTTGAATAGGTAGAAACATGTGAATAACTGTCAGTGGGCAGAGCTAGCCTTTGGTGGGCGGGGCTAACACCTGCTCATGAATAAGATTTGAGGGGTAAATGCTCTAAAACTGCTGCATCTTACAGAATAAGGGACACAGCGCTGGAAACAGCAGGTCTGACACTAGTTTGTGCTGCCCTCAGCAAGGGGGGCATAATCTATGTGACAGGTTCCCTTTAAGGCAGGGAAGGAGTAGGGCGAGTATAGGATCTCCTTACCCACACATTTTTTCCTTAAGGCTTCGTGTCATCTTCATGAAGTCGTTGTGAATCATCAAACTGAGTTTTTTCTTAATCCCTTTGGATAAATATTGTTGATTTGCACTTATCTTTACTGTCGGGGTTGATTTTCTATTGTATTTTAATGTATATATAGTAAAGGTTATATTTTAAATGGGGTTTTTTGGTTTGCTGTGATATTGGTTCTGGGAGTGAATATATGTTGGTTTATTAAAATGAATCTTATAAATTAAGTTGACATAAACAAGCTTACCTGAAGCTTGACAGATTCAGGTAGTCGGGTCTGCAGAAGACCTTTAACAGGAGCCTTGGCTTCCCTTGTTGCTTTTTCACCAGCTTCCACAGCTTTTTCCTCATCTTGTGCCACTTCCTCCTTCTCACAGTTCTCTTCTGCATCTTCCTCTTTGTGGTCGCCAAAAACATTTGGATCGATAAGTAGCAGGATTTGACGGACATCCTCATCCTCAAAAACTCCCATGATAAGAAGAGTGGCAATGAGCTTTAGCACTGGCACAAACTGGAACTCCGTTTTGCCCCCCCCACCGGGTCTCGTATATGGTCTCCCCTGCTTTGTATGGCTTCTGTTAGCATGCTAATTGCTTTGGACTTAAGGATGTCAATGGGAATCTCTGGACCATTCTGCTGTCTGTCTTCCCCAGTCAATACAAAGCAGGGTACCGTAAAATGAAGATCAGATTTCAGGCAGGTTCTACGACCTACCCCAGGCAAGCCATGTGTTTTCGACTCATCGGGGAATAGTCTGATTTGCCTCGTCTCATCGGTTATTGGAATAATAAACTCGTTGTTCATCATTAGCTTTCCCTCCTTGGCAGACTCCAAGTAGATACTGATGAGAAGGTTGTAGAAACCCGATCTTAAGAGCCCAGGTAAGTATTGGTTATCAATGGTATACAGAAGTTGGGACTGATCCACATGGCTGCACAGAGCATGGGCGACGCGATTGTTACCCAGAGCACAAACTGCACAATACAACTTCAGGGTGTGATAGTGGAATTTCATCAAGTCTTCCTGTTCAGAAAGTTCTAAAATGTCAATGCACCTAAAATATATATAAAAAAAGGTGTGGTGGAAAAGGAAGAACATACACACACACCAAGAATATATATTCAATTAGGGCGAGATGTCTGAATATTGCCGGCGCTACGTCAGTTTTTAGAGCATTAAATAAGTGTAAAGTGCGCCAGAAAGTCCGACCCTATCAAAAATCTGGCGTCAGGTATACCTTGCATAGTAAACATAATGCGCCTAAAAATGATGCGCTGTGCGCCTCCATAACGAAATGCGCCTATTGAGGCGCACAGCACATCATTACAAGTTTATATGTGTTAAGTGCATATACTTGTAATGATAAGCTATGCGCCTCCGTGCATGATGTGCCTCTATAGGGGGCATTACATATGCTTCTAATGATATGCTATGTGTCGCGATTTGTGCTAATTGCAGCACAAAACCTTTCATTGGTCGAGTATGTAATGCCCCTATCGAAGCACATCGCACACGGAGGCGCATAGCTTATCATTACAAGTATATGAAATGCGCCTAACGCATACTTGTAATTCGCCTAACACATATACTTGTAAAATATGAAATGCGCCTAACACGTATACACTTGTAATGATATGCTATGCGCCTCAATAGGCGCATTTCGTTATGGAGGCACACAGCTTATCATTACAAGTACAGGCAGTCCTCGGGTTACAAACGGGATGGGGACTGTAGGTTTGTTCTTAAGTTGAATTTGTATGTAAGTCGGAACAGGTAGATTTATTAAATTTAACTCCAGCAAAATGTTTTTTTTTTTGTTTTGGATAGTGCAGGGAAGGGTTTTTACATTTGTTTTGCTATTTGTGCCCCTGTTTAGAAGATTTTACCTCAATTTCTATATCTCATTTGCTGCTGTGGCGTGCTGGAACTTGGTTATTATGGGGCGTGACTCATTGTGTGATGTCAGCACGCTCAGCCAAGGCACAAAGTCTCCGTTTGTAACTAAGGGACGGATGTAAGTCGGAATGATGTAAGTCGGGGACTGCCTGAGGCAGTCCCCGGGTTACATACGGGATAGGGACTGTAGGTTTGTTCTTAAGTTGAAATTGTATGTAAGTCGGAACAGGTATATTAATTACATGCAATTCCTTTTTTTTTTAGTTTTGGATAGTGCAGGGAACAGTTTTTACATTTGTTTTGCTGTCTCTGCCCTTTTTTAGAAGATTTCACCTAACGTTCTGTATCTCATGTGCAGCTGTGGCATGCTGGCACTTGGTTATCATGGGCCGTGACTCAGTGTTGAATGTCAGCCACGCCCCATAAGTCTCCGTTTGTAACTAAGGGACGGATGTAAGTCGGAACGATGTAAGTAGGGGACTGCCTGTACTTAAAAGTGAATGTGCATGTTGTGTATGAAGGGTACATGCTTTACAACTATTCTCACTGATGGTTTACTTAGTAAACTGAAAACAGATGACTATACATGTTATTGTCCTGGGCTCTGTTATATACAGCCAGAAGCAGTATATTATGGATTTATATATAATAAAGTGGTATTTCTATTATTATGGGCAATTACCTGTTCTCCTCTGGTATGTGCAATGCCATCATCTGCAATGGTTCCAAACACTGCACCACCCAACCATGACGCTCACTCACACGTTCTGTTTCCACCTTTAGGAAAATATTTGGCATACGGCTCCAGAGAACGGGGGTGATAGTCTGTACATCCAATCGAGGTGGGCACTGTGGCACGGGATTTTTCTCTTCACTCTTAAATATTGCAGCTGAAAGGGGCATGGAGTTCTGTAAACCCCAACATAGTAAAAGAATGATGATTATTAACATAGAATTTATTTAAAAGAAGGTAAGAAGAATATATGTATGAACAATTGCGTGTCTAACAATAGAGGTAAGTTGTTGTGCACTATAATCTCTAACAAACTCTCATTAAAAAGAGCTTTACTGGAAGATTCGGTTAGTCAAGAAGCCTTATTCTTGGGTGAACAAGAAATCCAAACAATCACTCGTAAAAAAAAAAAAGCTTAAAAAGAAACAACGTAACAAAATCTGTATGGTAAGTAATCTTAAAGGGTTGTCTCACTACAAAGAATAGCTTTCAGCATGCAGGGAACACTAAATGATGATGTTTCCCAAATATATTGCTTTGTTCATCTTTTTTGTTAAGGAGCTACAAGTGATTTTATCACCTTCTGAGGCCTTTCTAGTTTCCCAAGTGACCGACCTGTGTACATCTCCCCCTGCTGTTTGTTCTATCTGATAGCAGGGAGTGAAGTCATCACACAGGTCACGGCCAGCAGTGTGGAAGCTTGTGTGTTATCTGATCTTTCTGACAAAAGACAGTAATTACTCTACGGTTTACATTCGCTCAGAAGCTTCTCTGGACCTCAGAGAAGGTAATTTAGCTAATCTAGACTGATAAACAGAGAAGTCTGAATACACGGAGCTCATATTCTAATTACAGACAGCTTGACCAGGAAGTGACAGAGCAAAGCAGCATTATTTCATTCATGCATCCTATGAAACTTTGAGATGAGACAACCCCTTTAAGTAGTTTATAGTAAGATAAATAAAAATAATAAAATTTCTCCTAAGTATGTGCAATGGATTCTACATTACTTAATGGCAGGTAAATGAAAAGGTTATAGGGAACACAAAATAATACCTTTAATTTCCCAAGTTCAAACTGGAAGAGATTAGTACTAGTCGGCTGCAGAAAAACCGCTGGGAACAACTTGGTGTTTGGTTCAACCTTACAAGAGAAAATGGATTTATTTCAGTAAAAACCATCATCTTACAAAACATAGTAATTCCCTCTAAGTGAAGCCTTAGTCAAACACAACAGGAGCTCTCAGATTATTCAAGTTGGAAGCCATAATGCCTGTTGCGTGGTAATAATTTGTCAATAATGTCAGTTCAATTACCTTAATGGAGTTTTGAAATATGACAATATACATACACCCACTACTAAAAGTCTCAGAGATGAATAGACAAATTACTATATGAGTTACAGCGGACAAGGTAATGTTCAAGTGGAGCGTGGAATTTAGTTATGCCCATAGGAAACATGTTGCTGTTAAAATTCCAATAACGTGTCAAGCTATAGGATTACCATTCTGGCAATACTTTACATTTTGTAATAGCAGAAAGAGTAATACTACTAGTGATGTTACCATTTTAGACAAATAAGAAAACTCATTGATAAAGGGAGGAGAATTGTGAAAAACAGGAACAAATCACCTTCCGCCCACCTTCATATGTGTCATAGGTCAGTATTTTGCATCAGTATATGTAAGTGAAAACCAGGTGTGGGTCCAAAACACGGAAGAGGTGCATGTTTTTTTTTTCCTCGGTTTATGTTCTCCCTTTGGCTTAAAAATAATGATGCAAAATGCTAACTGAAATATACTTATTCAGATTGCTTTCTTGGTCAATGTCCCTGGGAAAAGGATTATGAGGGCTTACCCTCTAGCTATACAGCACATATTTCCATTTTTATTACATCGTTAACTTTGTTGCCATCGTTGCACTTGTAGAATCAATAATAAGTATAAGGCTATGTTCCTACGGGGTAATTTTGGCGCGCATTTCGCCGTGTATTTGCGCTCTAATACGAGCGAGATGCGCGGCGAAAATTACGGTAATCCATAGTTCTCATAGAAAACTATGGATTACGCTTCCTCTCCCCGCTAGTACAATACGATCGTATTGTACGCGCGGGGAGATAAGCGACACGTCAATTACTTGCGGTGAATACGCGCCACGAGTAATGACAGTCTATGGGGCCAGCGGGCTGATCAACGCGAGCTCCCAAAAGACACAATTTACTGCGCCGCAGTACATTGTGTGAACATAGCCTTAACAGTTTTTTGTTTAATACATAGGAAAGAGACCCTAGTGACAAGTAAGTAGCTCCAAAGCCATCTTAAAATTGGGTTGTTTTCTGCTAGGCCTTTAGGCTGTTTAGTGTACCAAAACCTAGGACCAAATTCTCGAATACTCTAGTAGCCAGTTCGTCTATGGTCGATGCGCTGCCTCATATGTGCATGAGCCATAAAGGAAATCTACCAATGGGTAAATGCTCGGAGGATTCTCCTCATCACTCATGAAGCTACTGTCAGGAACAATAGAATTGCTTTGGTTTCAACAAAGCAAGACCTACATAAATGAACCCTTTTATGGCTACAAGATACACTAGTTCTCTAGCAGAGTTGTCCCCACTCTCATTATGGTTGTGATGCCAAACCTGGTCCATGTAACCTAGAGCAGATCTACCAAGTGTGGTATAACAGTTTACAAAGAATATAAGTTAGAAATGAATGGAAAAATGTGCATGGGCTACATCATACCAGTATGACCGAATGAAAGCAACCCGGGTTTTTATATAGTTACCTGGTAACAGGTCCCCAGATCTTTTCCATTGGCTGTAAATGACAGCAGCCCTGTGGCCAGATCAACAAGGCACCCAATATCAATGTCTATATTGCTGCGGCTTGACCTCTGTGAGCCCGTAGAGAGGTCACCTCCAAACACCATGTAACAATTGCTCCGTTTAACACTGGAAGTATAAGAGGAAGAGAAGAGGAACAGGGTGAACTGCTGCTGCTATAGAACGATTTCCTAGGTTAGCCTTTATATAAAAGCTGAAGCTCTACTGTTTACTTGGTGCATTCAGACTAACTAGATCAAAAGCCTGAATTACTCTACAGTACCATCTACTGCGTATTAAGGTCAAAGCCAGACCCTACCTTTCATGCACTCTGCCCCTCTCGTCTCCTAAAGTGACGGTCACAGTGCAGTTCTTGCTTAAGTCAAAGTGTTCACTATAGAAGTGGTAGTCGGGAGTTACCCATCCTACCCATACTGAAGATGGGTCTTGCCCAGCAAATATCCGGACAGAGTAGTAATACAACTGGAGAAGAAAAAAAAAGAGAAATAAGTGGGATTTATGCAATGGCACAAAATACATTCTTAAAGAGGTTTTGCCATGAAGTAAAATTGACGTGGGAAGCTTGCAAATTAAATAACAAACATTTTCACCATTCATTATTATTAAAAACTCTGGACCGTTTTTGTCTTAGCTGCTCCTTTAGTGATCCATTGTTTACAGCTCGTCTCCAGGGGATACGACCAGGGCTGAGAGCTCCTTAGTCCTGGTCGCACATGCTCAGACATCACCTCTCCTCTCAGGCAGCTACTGAGTGTTCAAACCCCAGGTGCTGTCACTCTACTCCCGTCCTCTGTCCTCCTTAGTAATTAGTCAAACAGTGCAGATAGATAAATAAAGAAACCTCAATGAGGTCTGTGCATTGATAAAGAGAAAAAAAAACACAAGTTTGGTTCCTGCAGGGATTTGAACCTAGGACCCTTATGCTGTGAGGCAAAAACTTTACCTCTGAGCTACATTGTAGCTTCTCATAGCTGTATACATAAACAGACCTTTCTTTGACTAGAGAGAGGAAAGGCCTGGTGATGTCATCCTGCTGGGTCACATGATATGCAATTCAAACAAATCACACACGCCTCCTTCTGAGCGCACAGAGCTGCAGAGCTGGAGGTAGGAAATGAGATTGTGGCAATACCCCTTTAAATGTTCAATCAATCACATATAAATATATTATTTACCATTTTAGCGTTGCACTGGTTTATGGGATGGCTGGGTGACAACCATTGCGACTGCTGTACCATTTTCACAGGGTTCATCACTCACCTAGCATTTGTTCTCTTTGGCAAATCTCCCTAGTTATGCAGTTAGCAATGCTCTGCCCCAAACTGCTGCACAACTTGCCAGATTTACCATAGATGTACATAGTAGGTAATCTCCTAATAACTGATTTTAGGTGTTTTAGACACTTTTATTGCAAACAGATGAATAAAATCAAGCATACAGTTATGCAATCTATATAACGAAGAACTGGGAGTAGTATGGGTTGTAATTAAAGGGGTTTTCTCACTATAATGATTAGCTTTTAACAAGTAGGGACAGGTAATTGAAGAGTTCTTCTAAATACACTGCTTTGCTGATTTTTCTTTGGTCAGGAGATAAAGAAGATTTTATCTGTTCTTGGAGCACGCAGGATTCTCTGGTTACAACCATCTCTCCCTGTTCTCTCTTATCTGTCACTGCTGCCGCCAGTCACTCAGTTAGTCCATGACGAGGCACCTCCTCCAGAGTCTTGTCTCTAGATACAGACTTTGAAAGCTTCACAATTAGCGAAGTCGCATAAAAATGTGACATTATTTACTCAACACCACAAACAACAGGCCATACTTACAGATCAATGGCTGGATAATATACTAAACCTAGCAGGAGGCAATGTAAGCCCCAATGCTACCTGGGAGAGATATAACAGGTGCTGATAACTAGTGAGTAGTAGTTCACACATCCATTTACTAGGAGGTCAACTGAATAATAAAAAAACTGCAGAGTTGATAAGTACCAGCTCACACTAGTATGCAGAAAACTCACAATATCATACAAGGGTAGACTGCGCAAATGCAAAAATACCGTTAAGACAACCACTCACACACCTATACATGAGAGGGATGGTTGCTAGTATTATAATTGCATAAAGAATAAGGCGATACAAAGGGTGCCACTTATACAGATACGTGTGGTGCACCATGCTGGGTTACAAATTAGGACGCATCTACTATTCGATTGGGTGGGCCTCCCAGAACATCTCAGGTTTCTCTGGTTACAACCATCTCTCGCTGTTCTCTCTTCTCTCTCACTGCTCTAAGCTGCTGTCAGTCACTTAGTTTGTCCTTGGCGAGTCCCCTCCTGCAGAGTCTTATTTCTAGATACAGACGTTGACAACTTTTCATTTAGCTAAGTAAACACTCTTTAGAGCCTTGCAAAATACTACACTGATGTGAGTGCAAGAGATTTATAAAGTTTAACAGGAGTAGCTAGGAACAGCAGAACTGAGGTGTCCATCACTCCTATAGACCCTCCCACAGCCTGACCAGCATTTGTGATTCTAAAGCTGGCTGTGGCTGTGACACTGCATGGTGAGGAAACCCCTTTAAAGGGAACCTGTCATAGAGATCATGCCATCTCAGCTGCAGGAAGCATGTAGAAGTAGCTGAGCAGACATATTTAGTTGTGTATGAAACGATTCATCAGAACTTGTAATGTATTCATTTAATTAACTGCTTATTCTGTGTTTGGGAGTCCAGAAGGCGGTCTTATCAGTGACTGATCGCTATTAGTGCATATACAGAGATAGCCGTCAATCACTAATAAGACCACCTACTGGACTCCTAAATCCAAAAAAGCAGTACATTAAGGCCAAATTTCATGCGCATTATACTACAGCGGATCATAAATAAGGCGCATTCTAGCACTAGGGCGACATTTCTGGATCAGGTATACAACTTTGAAAGTCATTTAACTGTTCCAGCAGTAATGCGCCTAGAAATGCTGTAGCAAAGCTATAAATATGTAGCTTTGCTACGGTGCCAATGCGCCCCGCCTTCCGCACGCCACTCTCGGACGCATAACATAGCGCATGCGGCGCTAGATTTAAACATGTATGAACCGGGCTGCGTCTGATGTCAGGCTGAAAAGACGAGAAGCCAGATATCTGGCGAAGCCCCGTTCATACATGTCACCCTAAAAGTAGCGCGCCGGACCAGGCCCGCCCCTAAGGGGAGGCGCGCCATGACCCGGCACGCTGGGCGCGACCGGAGCGCGCCCCGTGCTGAGAGGAGGAGGGAGTGAGAAGCAGTCCCGCCCACCCGCCCTCAAGGTTTTGGTTGTTGATGAGGGGTCCTGGGGACGGGGCGACGAGAGATGGGTTTGGGGGTGTAGGCAGGGTTTCTGAATTGTCATGGTAGCCGGGGGGCGGCTGAGGTTCTTGGAGTTGGGAGGAATACGTGGTCAGGGAGTCCTTCGGGATAAGATTCCCTCAGTGATTGGTTAATGGGATGGCCCGGCGAAGGTGGGCTCTTTTAGGGTGTTATCCCTGAAGAGCAAAATGGTGGAGCCATAGAGTATGGCTTTGGGCCCCCAAGCCAGTTGAGTTCGTCTGGGGGCAAGTGGTGGTTTTTCCCTTCGGGGATTTTTCGGTCGCCGGGCCGTTATTAGCTCCAAGGAGCTCGGCTCCATGGACGGATATTTTGGGTTTTGAAGCAGTTTGGAAAGTTATGTGTATTTTATACAGTTGGAGTTTTATATATTTTATATTTTATCATTTTTTTTGTTGTAGTTTTCAAAAAACGGCTGTGTGGCCTTTTAAATCCTTGCAGTGATTAGTGTATTCTTGGGGGGACCACGAAGCGCCGTGTTGGGGGTTTGGTGGAAGAGTGGGATTCTGGACATATGGCAAGCTATCTTAGCGGTGCCCTGGGTCATGAATAAATTAAAAGTTCTGATGAATGTTTTTTCCCAAAAAACCTTAAACTATCTGCTCGCTTCCTGTTCTATAAAATTCCCTCAGATCTGCTGCATACCCAACAAGATCAGTGATTTAACCCCCCAAAAAAGTTGCTTTATTAAGAAAAGACTTGTATGGTGCGGGCTGCACAAATAAAACTTGGAATACTTACTGTGGTTGTGTGAGAACCTTCTTGAAGTGCACTTCTAAAATCAGAGAACAGAAAAACAATTGTCAAAATGTGTAAAAAAATTATTAACATGTTATAAAATATTAAAATATATTTTCTACATCTAAAAGGAGTTTTTTCAATGTATGTTAGACCACAATAATATAACACAAACTCAAGCAGAGCAAAAAAATTTTTTAAAATTTTAAAAATTTGAATTCATACGTGCCAACTATATTTAAAGGCTTTCCCTGTCTCATTTATGGCATATCGACGGGATTACCGCACGAATGTCTTGTATTAACGTGTTAGTTGAACTATTGGGACCCACATCTCTTTCTAGAACAGGCCCCTGAACTTCTTAGTGTAGAACTGAGAGGTAGCAGCACATGCTTGGCACTCTTTATTCTGTTCCATGGGACTTGACGAGAGGTCTTACAACAAAACTCATTCACCTCGTCTATATTCGGGCTCCCACTGCAACAAATTGGAGGTTGATCGACGTAGTGCCACACATGTGGGCCATCTACACATTCTGCATGGAGAAGTTCAGAAGCCCATTCTCCAGATGAAAGTTCCACAGGTTGGACGCACACCTATCAGACATTCATGAAATATCCTCCTTATTGATATAAATGTCTGAGATGGAAAACCCCTTTAAATATGGAGTGTGGGGAAGGGTCAATCTAAAAGCTGACTTGCTGGATAACTTAATTTTTCAGGGGCTGTATAGGTGATAAAAAATATCTGCTTTCTTCCTGCTTTCAGCCTCATATCAAAGAAGGTAACGCAACCTACATTATGGGTGTGTGAACTAATATTTGTAAAAGAAAGCAGCCTTTGTTTGTTTTATTTTTTGGGTCGACTGCCATTTGTAAAGGGGATATGGGCGATGTACGTTTATCTTATTTTTCCTGTTTTTTGTTTAAGTAATTTTTTTTTTTTTTGTTTTTTTTTGTTTTTTTTAATACATGTCACACCTATTGGCGACTTGTATTAATGATTTTCAGTTCTCTGTGTCTTGGAGAGCAGTATCTAGTAATTAGCAGATCGGCGATCACATGGATAACTGTCAGATACATTATGTCCCCATGACCTTGCCCAAATGGCCCAAGGGCTGAGAAATCAGGGATGTCTATGGGCAGCCACAGAGGTTCCTTTGTTGGCTTCACGGAGTGTCAGTGAAGCCTTCAATACTGCGCCTTCTCGCAACGTGGGGGGCTCTGATGGAGACAGAATGAGCTCCCTCCCTCTGTCTTTTCCTTAGCTACGTGTTCGCGGGCTGCTTAGCGGTTTTTTAGTCCTGTAGCCTGGCCCGGGTGCCTGCAGGAATGGGGCACATACTGTAATATACAGCTGGTCAATGTTGAGATTGTGCAAGCCCCGCTTGAGAGCCCGCACAATGTCATAAGAAGTAATCTGTTTCATCCACGTGCGAGAGTCATCTTCCCGCTGTAGGAAGGGTATCTTTTAACCATCTAATATGAAAGTCTGCTGCTTTATATTTCATACTCATCCAGATCAAATGTGTTTCCTTAGTAGGCCTTTTTTAAATTTGGCATAAAAAAAATGCAAACATTTTACATAATATATATAATAATAAAAAAATATCATTAATAATTATTAATATAATAATATTTATACATTCTTAGGAGTGCGCATTTTTTTTCTCTAGTTATATGTTGTTTTATAAAAGGGTCTCTTGAGTACATGATTATAGATCTAATAATTCATGAGAGAGGAATGGACATCGCTCTAACGTTGAGTAAATTGGCTATTAGGATCTTATTTTTTTCTATTCTCAGAAGCTATTGCTTACCTGCATACGATCTCCACACTTCTCAGGTTATCAGCTTGAGTATTGGGCCTTTTCCATGACTTTACTGATGTAAAATACAGGGGACTACCTTGATACCACACAGATTTTTTGCACACTTTTGCGTCTTTTTAATCAAGGTTAACTATACTTATAATTGGCTTGCAGAACTGCAAAACTTTAGCTCTAAGTGGAAGCAGATCTTTACTTAGTATGCTGAGCGTGGTCCATATTCCTGGTACTTGTGAATGTCTATTGTTAATTTAGGAGTCTAATGGGCAATAAAAACAAAAATTCAATCTTTGGATAATGTCTCCGCATGCTGAAGGCAGAGTGGAACTCAACAGTCCATACTAAGCATGCTAGTATATTCTTAGCTCATGGAGTTTTCTGGGGTGCACCAAAGGTTTTATGGGTATAACTTTTTGCATGGAGCGGGTCTTCTACTTGGTTCAGCGTTCCTGGTCTCCTAATGATAGTTCATAAAGTTTATGTGACAAACATTTATGTAATGATAACTAGACTTCAGGACTAATGTATATTACAGTATGATTTGGCCACCAACGGGACTAGGCTTATAGCTGAGGTCGGCACTACCTCCGCTTAGCATTGGTATGGCGGTTTGGACGACTTAGTAGCGCCTTTGCTCATTTTCTCCATGAGGGGGGAATGTGGAGGGTATATGCACACATTGCATTGGCCTCGCATGATGCTATTTGTTGTTATATGCAATTTTTATATTTAAACATCCACGCGGTAGTAGTGGTTCTTGCATGGTGGGTTTGGGGGTGTTGGTGGGGCACAACAGCGTGAATGTGGGGGCGCGAGGTGTGGGTATTTGTCGGGGGGGGGCGTAGGCGACGTAGCGGGTCCCCCTGGTGAGGGGAGTGTGCGGGATGGTGAGCTGGGGGGTGGTTTAAGTGGGCGTAGGGGTGTTTGTGTTAATTAAGCGGATTCGCGGATAATGTTATTCGGAAGTTCCTAGGATGGCACAAGGGCTCCTGGCTCGCGCGGGGGGCGTCACTGGGGGGTTGTGGTATTCTTTTTTGGATATATTACTTGCAGCCAATAAAAAGATTGTTTTTGCCTTGTATAGTCCGCAAGGGACACTGACCTGGGGCCGACTGGGCTCTCCCTGTAGGCTGCACCGCTAGCGAGTATCAATGAGCTGTGTTGAGCGGACTTACGCCTCCGCACTCATAGCTTTGACCGCATAGGGGGGCTGTTGCTTAGCTTCAGTCTCCGTTATAAATGGAGTTAAGTGTGTCAATTGGTTTGTTACAGGGTTGTTGAGAATTAGACTAATACTACTCTCGCTCGTTCTTGGCCATTTTTCTATCACTGTGTGATAGTATACTTGTTTTATTGACGGGATTGCATTGATGTACATGGGCAAGTCTAGTGTATTGGGATGGTCTTGATGACGAGCGTGATCACTTGGGTTAGGGGGGGCCATTCTGCCGTCCGGGTGCTAAGGGCCTTGTCCTGAAATGAAGGCTATCGGGGGTTGTTTGGCGGCGGGCGCCGGTTTTGTTGCTCGGTTGGTTGCGTTTACCGGTTTGCGGTTTTTTTGAGGGACTCCGCTGAAGAAAAAATAAATAAATATAAATCCAGGCCAGGAAAAATGAGCACACCAAGCAATAGGGTCAGACTCCTATGGGAGAATAATATACCCGTTGCTGGCAAGCAATGGTCCACACTGCACGATTTTCCGCCCTGGGCACCGCCCCGGTTGTTTTGTTTTCCCCTCCGTGCATGACCGCCGGCGGGGGCTCAACCATCACCCCGACCGCCAGCCCCCATAAAACCGTTCTACAGCACAATCTGACCCGTCAGGTTTTTTGGGGTGAGTGAGTGTTTTGGGGGTATGGGAGGCTCGATGGGTCGGGGTAGCGGCTCTCTCATAGCGGTGATAAAAAGAAGGGAAAAATAAGCCCTTTCACCCGGCGCTGTGTTGCAGTGCATCACTATATCGGAACACATTGACCTGTAGCAAATTTTAAAAGCGGTCCGGTGTTATTTGTCCACATTGCCGTGGTTTGGTAGAAGGACGACACACTTAACACTCCCCCTCCCAACAGCACGATGTCCTGCAAGGAGAAGGTGATGGGGAATAGTTGGATTTCAATATATTAATTTTTCTGCATATGAAGAGAGGGAGGAGTATAAAGAGTTAAGTCATCCATTTTGGTGTTGATTTGCTTTGGGGCGCTGAAACAGGGAAGTTTCTCTCCCCCTTGTGTACCTATTTCTGATCACTTGTCGGTGCTCAAGACGAGGCTGAGTGGTGAATGTGCAGAGTCGGCGTTCTGTATGTGAGGAAGGGCGGGTGGGGGAGGGAGTACAAAAGACGAGCACGTGGGTCTTGCTGGACTGACATGAGCATTTTTAACAGACAAACTATTCTAATGTGGTGTGATATATGACTGTTATAATTTTTTTCATGGTTAGTTATATAATTTTGAATGTTTATTTGTTATCAGCTAGTATGTTATTGGTGGATGATGCTTAGCCACCTAACCTAGGGGTGATGTGGAAGTCTGGAGGAGGTTGGAGATAAAATAGGGTTATAATATGAACAAATGCTCCGGACGGATGAGAGAGGTGGGATGATGTGGTGTCTTGGATGAGGGGTTGTGGTAATTAATGTTGTGGTTTGTGTATTTGTTTATAGGGTGTAGTAAGATTTGTTGTTGAGACCTTTCTAAATAACAAGTAAAAATGATATTGAGATTTAGGAAAAGATCTAATGCTAAGGATATGGTGGGGGTTATCATTACTCTCGATTGTTTGGTGGAAAAGCGAGTGGGGGTCGTGCGGTGGGATTTATACCACTAATTTTACTAGCCGGGATTTGGGGCATATAATGCCCCAGTGATCTGCGCATGGTGTGGTTGTATTGGTTGTGTTATGTAGAGGATAGTCCCCTTTTGGGGGATTGGGTTTTTCTTTTGGTTGTTTCTGTCCTCCAAAAATTGTGCTGAGGTGATCTCGTTTGGGCATCATTGACCGATGGGGTTGCGGTAAGCGCTCTTCTTCTGCTATACCTACAATAGTATCATTCTCTGTTTTCTTGTGGACAATGCGCAAAACGGTTTGGTATATTAGGAAGCCACACCTCCTGTTGGCACTCTACTTCGTTGTAAAAGTCAAGTTACCGTTATTGTGGCTGGCCATCATCTTGACCTATGTTCATAGCGGACCGATATTCTGGACCAACCCAAAAGGGTGCTGTATCAGGAACAATACTGCAGAGCACATGGAATTTAATTTCTGGGGTAATTTTTGTTTATACTATCATAAGATACACAGGAGGGCGAGTGGAGAGCTAACTGCGAGGGTTTTGGTGGGGGTTTGTATAATTGTTTGGTTGGTGTATAAATAGTACTGAAAAAATCTGGTTTTCAGCCTAATAAGATTGAGCTTGTTTTAGTGCAGGAGAGGGGTATACAACATAGAAAAGACTGCTCTGAATTAAAAAAAAAAAATAAAAAAAAATAAAAAATTAAAAAAAAGATCTCACTTTTTCGTAGGCACCAGAGAAACATGTTTGGTACATGTTACCTAAGCTTGTGTTGTGTTTCTTATTTATAAAAATTATACATATTTTTTGTTATTAAAACACATTCTAAAAGATGAAGATGTAAAATTCTTAAAAAGATTTTAGAGGGGGGGAATAACCCACAGTTCATTTGTCGGAGGATCTCAATCTATAGTCTGAGGTGAAATAATTTAAGTAATTAAAATGGTGATGGTGGGTATTCTAATTGTAGTCACTGACCTTGGAATTTTGTGTCTGCCATTGGGACTTGTTTGGAGTGTTCCTCGGCGGATGTATTCTGCTTTTCGAGTCTCACTGATTAAGTCTTGTGCGGGAATCATCTCTCGGCTCCTTTTTGGATCCTTGATTGCTGCTTTGTATGCTCCGGGAATTCCCATTTTTTTTTTAAAGCGGATAGGGGGTCAGGGATGGAGAAATAAATTATACAGACAAGGTTTATTTGTTTACACCTTTACTGGGTGGGGAAGCTGTGGAATTAAACATCACATATCTTCAGTTTAATTCCTGGTTACGGTACGTAGGTACATTCTTATTTCATAGACTATATTATTAGGCTTCTAAGATTTGTCACAAGTAGAGTAAAAAATTCAGCAGGCCTATTAATATAATCCAATTCAGTTCAAGGGATTGGCGCTCTTACACCGACTAACATGTGGACGGCGTAGCCAAAGCAAGTGGACGGTTACACAGCGGAGAATGAAAGAAGGGAAAAGATTAGATAATAGGAGCTAAGGGGATTTAAATGCTGACCCTTGCGACCACACAAACCACAGGGGGACTCCGTAACTTAGACTGTGGTGGCCAAACCGCCGGATAGCTAGCAACGGCAGAAGAAATAGAGAATAAAATTGGCGCGGTGGCTTATTGTCCCCGTGGTTTGAGCACGTTGATGTGATTTACGAGTTAATATAAATGCCGCGTGTAAATACACACAACAAAGGGACACCCGTGTTTTTAAGTAACTCAGATGTAGCTGCTGGGCACGCAGAAAGATGAAAGAGAAGAGACAGATAGAAATTAAGAGAAATATAATTTTGGTGTCGCTATTTCCCAGTAAGGGGTCTTGAGAGAGAGAAGAAAGTATAGAGGTCTGTTCAGGTTTCTGCACCCCACCCGAAACCCCCCGATTTATACCACCCGTCCGAACGCACGACCGAAACCCCCGAATCCAGACCACCCCCCCCCTCACCAACCACCCTCAACCCCTCACTCCCCCACCCACTACGTGCTACGACACCCCCACACCAACCCACCCACCCCCCCCCATCACAGCCATGTCCTAGACTCCAGCTATTTAAAACCACAACTCCGCAAACAGATTTTACCCCACCCCCCCCCCCCTCCTCCCGCACAAGCTGCTATTGCGTTCAGTAGCTCTGGTGCCGGGGTTCTCACTAAATCTCATAATGTGATCTGCTTTCTAGCAATTCGTCTGTGCTGGCTGTTCCCCTATGCTAACAATATATTAAGGACCATTTTGAGTTGTATAAAACGGTGGGAAAATAACATTAGTCTCTTATAGCTTTGAATAAAATAGCTGAAGCCAGGAGAGAACAAGCTATCGTTCTGTTCGCTGTGTGGGGAAGCTTATATATTCTGCTGTCAAGGAGGAACTAAGTGCAGTGAACGTTGCTAGTGAGCTAGCGATATAGGTGTTCGAGGGTCATTTGAATATTTTAATCGTGGGGGTGGTGTTTCATGTGGATTTCAGCAGCCAATGAGATCCTTACACACCCCACTGGTGACATTCTTTCTCTCCCCCCACACCCCAACCCGTGCTCTGCGCCGATTGCTGGCCACCAAGTATTTCAGGGAAGCTCGAAAATGGAGAGTTTGGGAATCCGCCTGGTTGGCGTATATTGATTAGGTTTTTCTTAAGGAAAATAATCTCTTCATCGCAGGGGGAAACCACTAGATTTAGTGGTAATTTCTGGAAGATTTCAACTTTTTCCGATTTAATCGCACAACACTTGTCATTTCCTTTAAACAGTTATACATCAACAGAAGTGATTTCATTAATAACCGCTATTTCATAAACGTATACAGATTACAAAATCACATATTAATTGTGAACTAGGCAGAGAATAACTTTTAAATAACAACGTATAAGTAGGATGCGAGGGAAAGTCAAAGTATACTGAAAATACCAACCAAGATGGAAACTGCATGACCAAAGGGATTGCTCATTGGTTGATTACTTGCCAGAAATTCGGAACATTGTCTATAGCTATTATAGGACTGTCAAATAATAACGAAACATTGATTAAGTCAATGCCAGGGTCCATCTAATAATGATCTGTATCTCTTGACAATTAAGGAGTGGTTCAAATAGAGCATGGGAAGGTACAAAGTCATTAAAAAAGGAAAAGAAAAACATGAAGGAGAAACCATTTCAAGAGTCTTGATGCACCAAATGAAGCTAATTTATTGCGAGCTGAGCATGCCAAAATCTAAGTCACTATGGGAATTCACTGGTAGCCAAGGATGAATTAGTGATATCCATTAAAGAACGTAATATTGTCCAACAATGTAGACTTTCATCCCTTTCAGGCAGTCAATTAAAAGTTGCGTTTCATTGAAGGCAGAGCGGAGGAAAGAGCAATTACTACTTGCTCGCTACATTATGTAAATATATACAAATGTATGACAGATGACTAATTAATTGCATTTCATTGTTGGACATGAATAACATTAAACCTGGCAACAAGCAAATACTTTCATGAAGTTTAGGAGACTACAAATGCTTAAAATGGCTTGGACTAATCGTGGAGCTTTTTTTAAAATTAACTGTTAAATCTTTTAGGCTATGTTCACACGGGTGAAATTGGGACGTATTTCGGCCCATATTTCGCGCCGTACTGCGCTCAATACGGGCCGAGATACGTCTCAATAATTACGGTAATCCACAGTTCTCATAGGGAACTATGGATTACGGCTCCTCTCCCCACTTGGACAATACGGCGCGGGGCGAGAGAAGTGAGATGTCATTTACTTGCGGCTTATATGCGTCGCTTTTAATTAATATCTTGGGGGCGGGCGGGCGGCCGCCCCCCCCCGCCCCGTGCGAGCTCCCGAAGTCCCGCCGTAATTGCGGGGCGTAATTACTCCCCACAATTATGCCATGTGAACATAGCCTTGCTGTTGCACATTGGAAGCTGCCAAAAGCAATTCACCCAGGAACTATATATACATATTCCTTTCAGTGGACTTAACATATTTCAAATCTCTATATACTTGAGTTTTTAAGGAAAAGAAATCCTGTAGTATTCAATGTGACCATTGTTAGGGTTCCAGAGATATCCTGTTTTACCTCTGGAAAGCAGTGCTTTATGCGATATGCTATGTCACCTCTATTTAAAAAAAAATATTCCTTAGTACATATCATGACAAATGGTCCACACCCACTAGTTTTTTTTGTATTGCTTGAAATACATTTCAAATAAAATATGAAGCAACTCTGCATGCGAGTCCTGGTCAGTGTTGGGCTGACCTACTGGAGGATCCTCATGTAGGCCTCGGTACCAACACATAGTGCCAGTTTCTAACTGTATGCGTGTCCTAGGGATGCACATACAGTTAAAAACGGTGTCCACCAACTACTGTAGTACAGAAGTAAGCAGTGCAGGTGGCCTAATTTACCAATCACGCTGTCTGCGTTGCTGGGTCTCCTTGGCTAAAAGCATTAGGCCTAGGCCTGAGGCTTTTGGCCTAGGAGATGCTGGGAGCAGTGTCTCGACGTATGCAGCGTGATGATGTCACTCCCACACGCCTGACACAGGCTCTCGGTGCTAGCTTCGGGGGAACGCGGAGAGGTGAGTAACTTTTTTTTATTCTTAAGCATGAGAGGCCATATACACCTACCTTACAAGGGCTTTACATACCTTCTAGGGCAGTGTTCACCAACTCCGGTCCTCACGGCCCACCAACAGGTCATGTTTTCAGGATATCCCACAGAATGCACAATAAGTCTACCACCTGTGTAATGCTACGGAAAGCCAGAAAACATGACCTGTTGGTGGGCCTTGAGGACTGGAGTTGGGGACCCCTGTTCTAGGGGGTAGATATACCTCAGGGGCTCTATATATCTACAAGAAGACTTCCTACCTACCTACCTGCAGGGGAGCTACCTGCCTACAGAGGATTTACAGTTGAAACCAGAAGTTTACATAGCTTCCAAAGAATCTTGTGACATGTACCCAATAAGACTGGAGGTGGGCCTCCTACATTGTTAAGATACAAATGCACTTAATGGTTTTCCTGCAAATAGGAACTTATTACAGAGGACTTGTTGTGGCCATTCCGGACATAATAGTACTCAACATGAAACAATTATTCAGGAGCATCTTTTCTTAAACCTCACGCTATGATGCATGGTTTCCTTGTTATTCCTCCTATAAATTCATTACCAGTGTGTCAGATGGGTGTTACCAATTTAGGGAGGGGAATGTCTCTGCACAGTCTGACATTGCACAAGCAGAAGTTACAGAGTTAGCAGAGTGTGCCCGAACACACCCCTTTATAAACTAGACTGGTAACACCCAGGTGATGGATTCAGAAATAAATTTATAGAAGGAGTAACAGTGGGAGAGCACAACAAAGTTATAAGAGTGGATTCTCCAGAAAACGCTATATAGTGTAATAACGTACACACAAAACAAGATGCTGCATACAAGTAAGAGTCTGCTCACCTTAAATGAGTATTCCAATTTCATTGATAGGCTTCGAATACGTAGGCAACATTAAATAAAGACTCTTATAAATACATTGCGGTTCTGATTTCGCTTCCTTTCAGATCTAAAAGGAGTTTCAAACAGCCAAGAAAATGTGCTCTGTAGTGCTTGAAACTCCCATAGAATTGGATGGTGAGAGGGGTTCATGAGTAGCCAGCTCCTGATTCCCAGGAGCCAAGACAGATTCAAGATTGTAAAGACGCACAAGATGGGAAGAAGCATTCTCTTTCCACACCTTGAAAAGACTCCAATAGGTTATCTGGCTACCTTTAACATTGGCCTTAGTGTGTGAGGGCCAAAAAGTGCTTATAATTAAAAATTCACGTTTTAGTTATACCTACCATTCTCAATTTCAAAGTCAGCAAATGCCAGCTCAGAGCCTTGATTTGTGATGAGAAGTTCTCCATTCAAAGTGAAAATCATTGATTTGTCCTCCAAGTTAATCATGGATCCCACCACATCTCCAGGCTGCCAGTTTCGACCGAAGAAAGAGCTTCCCATGTTCCAACACTGGCCCTGTCAACATTAGAACATGAATTAGTTTGCATGACTTCCATGAGGGATATGTTCTCTAGCGTGCTAAAAATATTTAACTTGTCTCTCATTCAATGTCTGTTAAAGATATGATAAATTACAGGACAAAAAAATGAAAAGGTTCTGAACTTTTCTGAAATTTCGATTTGTTAGCAAGGTCCCTTTACAATAAGGCTATGTTCACACGGCTTATTTGGGCACGTATTTCAGCCCGTAATTCGCGGCGTACTGCGCGAATTACGGGCTGAAATACGGCCCAGTCATTACGGTAATCCACAGTTCTCATAGAGAACTATGGATTACGTCTCCTCTCCCTGCTCGGCGAATCCGCCGCGGGGGGAGACAAGTGACCTGTCATTTACTAGCGGCGTATACGCGCCACTAGTAATGATAGTCTATGGGCCAGCGAGGTGCCGGCCCCCCGTTCCCGCCTCGCCCCCGTCCACACGGCGTAATTACGCCCCACAATTAAGCCGTGTGAACATAGCCTTAGATGATGATGGTTTCTCCAGTTAATACCCCCAACAATCACCAGTTACCAATTTTGCTGCAGCGGAACCACAAGTGAAATGAAGCATTACACATGGTAAATAAGTGATTAGTTCACGTACTGTAACATTCTTCATTCTGACCAAGACATACGGATCCTGAACACTGGATGTCCCTCTATTCATTCAGAGTTTCATACCTGGGTGTATGAGAATCTGCTTTCTAAACTGGACAACCCCTTTAAGCTTATTTACTGAAGAATAAACCTATGTTAAACAGATGTAACACTCAATTGCATTGCACTAAAGGGCCACTCTTTTTATTTTCTTAAAGGGAATTTGTCATCAAAAATGACCTATTGAATGACCTATTGTTTAACTCACATTCTTATGTTCAACACATTTTTTAAAGAATTTTTGGTTATGTTTTTTAATTTTCCACATCACTTTCAATATTTTTTTCAATAATTCTTAAGTCCTGCAGTTTTCACTTTGGCCACTAGGCCTAATAACTGTCTGACACTTCCTGTTCTGTACAGAAAGATTCTCGGTTGTCTGCTCATTATCAGCACAAAGAGGGTCAAACTGAAAGGAGACACCAGTGTGAATAGATAACACTGGATCCACCAGTCACAAGAGGAGATGGTCACAGTTCACCCTTTCACCTCCCTGCACAGTGACTCTTCCCAGGTTACAGAGCATGACTAGAAAACTCTCCTATAGAAGTGAATGGGACTGAGTCAGTCTTAAGTCTCCTATGTGCATGAAGCTGCTGTAAAGTATCTCTCTGACTGCTGTTAAAGCAGTGCAAACAAGGCCTAGTGGCCAAAGTGAAAACTGCAAGACTTAAGAATTATTAAAAAATATTGAAAGTGATATGAAAAATTAAAAAAAAAAAAACCAACCAAAAATTCCTAAAAAATGTGTTTAACATAAAAATGGGACTTAAACAATGACTCATTTTTTCATGATACATTCCCTTTAAGTCTGACAGACATTTCAGAAGCAAATGTAAAAACCCTTCCCTGCACTATCCAAAACTAAAAAAAAAAACTTTTGTGCTGGAATTACATTTAATAAACATACCTGTTCCGACTTACATACAAATTCAACTTAAAAACAAACCTACAGTCCCTATCCCGTTCGTAACCCGGGAACTGCCTGTATTGCTGACATTTCATAAAACATAATCATTGGTCTCTCTTGTCCAGTATTTGCGCTACACCGGTTCCCAGGAGATAGAACATCTGTACATTTTTAGTGTTTACTATAATGTGGATATAAAATTCTAGAATATTTTACTCTTCAATACATCATATTCTTTGGAGGTGATTATGTGAGCAATGGCTTCTCACAAGTGGATTTATTTGTATTGCTTTCCTGTAAAGTTAGACTAGCATCATGAAATGGAATTCTCAGTATAATCGGCTCTTCATACATCAAAAGAAATGTCATAAGGTGTTGTAAAAATGGTCACTTACTCTGCTTCCTTCAAATACAAAGGCTCGATCGTCTGCTCCGAGTTCAAGATCAGGTCTACAAGAAGGCCTCGCCCAGCCGACTCGCATGTCTCCTCCAGTCACCACTTCAAACTCAAAATACCACTTTCCTGACTTCACAGCATAGGACTGTTCTACCCTAAAGCAGCGGATCTTATCAATGCTGACTCTCTCCATCATTTGGTCAGCTGTAGAGAAGAACAGAAATAAAGAAAAGAATAAAGCATAGTTTCTAATGAAAAATTTGTTGTGCCAAATACCATGTGCAAATAATAAAAAGTAGTCTGAAACTCAAAATAACCTAAAGGCCATGTCCTCACGGCACGGGTTTGCGGACGGTTTTTCAGACGGTTTGCTGTTTTGCAGACCGTCTTAAAAACCGTCCGCAGACGAACACACCGGGCTGCTATGGAAAACCCCTGCAGCAGTCCCCACCGCCGGCCACCCAAAAAACTTTCTACATGCACATTCTTTCGTCCGGTTTTCGGACGGTTTATGAACATGTGAATGGGAAGAGGGAGGGATTTTCTCCGCTCATCATGGAGAAAAGCCATCCCCCGGCAGCCGTGGGGACGGCACTAAAACAGGACAAATACCGGTCGGATAAACCGACCGGTATTTGTCCATTGCCGTGTAAACGGCCCCAAAATATTTAACACATATAGATTACAGATTGGGATAGACACTTTTAGGAGTTTCCCTGCTTTGGAAAATCCATACTTGTTACATGGGCCCCTTGTTAATATGCTGATGACAAAGCATCCCCTGTTGAGACCTCACAGCAATCAGCCATAATCAATTTGGAAACCTGTCAGTAAGTGTTCAATTCCCCAGGAGAGATTCCAGGAAAGGACAGGTCCTCCAGAGCAAGAGAAGTTCTCTGTATCCACACTCTACTCTGGCCAAGAGATGAGGATCCTAAAGAATGGCTATTCCTTTCCGAGTCTCACATTTAATGACGGATTTGTACATTGACAAGGAATTTCCAGGAAGGCTAGCAATAAAATGGCACCCTGCTGTCATCAGATTATCAGCTGGAATCAAGTAGTCATAAACCATGGGGGGTGAACCCGTGCACGCATGCCAAAAATAGGGCACATAAAAATATTGCTGGCGCACACCACATCTTTTACTTTATGGAAGGGTGGTGAGAATAGGACATAGTGTAGTGTACTTGTCGCTTACAGATATCCAGGCAAAAACTGCACAGATCATGCTTTTCCTGCTGCTATCCACCTGGCCACACTAGCAGAGGTTACTGTTTCTCACCCTCCGACTTCATTTGTTACAGTATTTTTTATATAGCACTATTATGGTGATCTTTTGGCTTTCACTACTATGATGGTCTATATTCTAAGGGTTGTTTTATGGTGACTGTTATGATGGTTCTCAAAAGATCACATGGTAGTCACCATCATGTTTACCATACTTGGCATGCAGTCCTGTCAAACAACCTGCAAAAGGGGCTTGGTTAGTGTAAATCCTGCCCCAGAGTGGGGATTTTAGGGCATTCTGCGTGCCAGGTCTAATTGTCCAGATACTGACTTTCAAAATGTTAACAATGGGGACAGTTATAGGGTCCTTGGGCACTTCAGGTTATCATCATATAATGTTCTTGCACACAGACTCTTTGGGCAACATGTATGAACAGGGCTGTGCCAGTTTTCTGGTGTACT
This sequence comes from Phyllomedusa bahiana, assembly GCA_025379985.1. Lineage (NCBI taxonomy): Eukaryota > Metazoa > Chordata > Amphibia > Anura > Hylidae > Phyllomedusa > Phyllomedusa bahiana. Next base: position 260,838 of record JAODAL010000785.1, read on the forward strand.
TTGAGCCAAAAAGAATGTATGAACAGGTGCACTCCAAACTTTGGCGCGATAAGAGCCTGAGACACTTTTTAATGCGCCAAAGATTTGGGGCTTTCTGGGGGCATCGCATCACATTCATAGAAGTAGACACATTTATAATTCTTTAATGCCAAACCCAGGTGCAGAACAGTTAGAACAGCCAGACAGGGTAAAGGTGGTGCCCGAGCCAGACTTGTGGTATATGGCTCTACACTGCCCTGTATGTAATGACCTGCAGAAGAACAGACCAGGGTAAAGGTGGTGCCTGTAGCCGATTGTGCAGTATTTCTGCCTGTACTTTGAGCCAAAAGAACTGTATGAAAGGGGCACTGCCAAACTTTTGGCACGCGATATGAGCCTGGAGACAACAGTTAAGTTAATGCGCCAAAGATTTGGGGCTATTCTGGGGATCGATACCATTCATGAAGTAGACACCATATTCTACAATTCTTTAATTGGCTCAACCCCTGGTGTCAGACTAGTTAGAACAGCCAGACCAGGGTAAAGGTGGTGCCTGAGCCAGACTTGTGGTATTGGCTCTACACTGCCCTGTATGTGTGACCTGCAGAAGAACAGCCAGACCAGGGTAAAGGTGGTGCCTGAGCCAGACTTGTGGTATTGGCTCTACACTGCCCTGTATGTATGAGCTGCAGAAGAACAGACCAGGGTAAAGGTGGTGCCTGAGCCAGACTTGTGGTATTGGCTCTACACTGCCCTGTATGTATGACCTGCAGAAGAACAGCCAGACCAGGGTAAAGGTGGTGCCTGAGCCAGACTTGTGGTATTGGCTCTACACTGCCCTGTATGTATGACCTGCAGAAGAACAGACCAGGGTAAAGGTGGTGCACGAGGCAGAAATGTGGTATTGGCACTAAAATGCCCCTGTATGTATGACCTGCAGAAGAACAGATTCATATATTGTGGTGGATTCTACACTGCCTTAAAGTTATTTAGAACTGGCCTGTCAGTGCCAACGTTCATACATGTCACCCAATAGGTCTAGTGCAAGGTCTGATAGAATAGTCCACACCAACCCCCTCAGGCCCTGCACTAAGCTCAACACTGTTTACCAGTTTTACATGCTGAAAATGTATAAACGTTTTAACTAAGCATGGGATAGGAGAAATATTACAAGTTGATGATGTCCACTCAATAGTATCTTAATATCATGGAATTCCTGGTTTCTTTTTGCAGGATTTTTCTTCTTTATAAATTTTGCTCAAAACCAAAATGTTTCGAAAATTTGTTTCGTTACTGATGCTTTAGCTTTTCTCTGCTTTAAATACTATTACATTCATTTTACTTTTGGTCCTCAGTCATATGAATTCTATGTTGTGAACTTACTGATTTCTTGTTCTGGTGGCTCGATGTTATAGCCATATCCAATAAATGTTCTGACAGCTTCACGTAAACTGTCTCTATTAGATTTCTTAGTCCGTTCGTCAAGTAAAGCATATGGCACCAAGCGAGGGTTTCGCTTATTCTTCAGATCCTAAACAGATAAAACAGACCTTTCAGAAACATTAAGTTCTTTCTAAGTATCTTGGTTAGAAGAAGCGTTTTATTCTTGCAATCTATTTGGTGTGAACTTAATATAACCAAGAGCCTGCATTCACTTCCTGCACTAAATATCTCCTTTAAAAGTCATTGAGAATTGAGGACATCATATTCCCCATTTCCTATTACAGTAGGAAAAATAATTGCGGCCAAATGACAAAGTATTTGGACTAATTCTTTGAAATCGTAAATACCAATCACGTACTACAGATATTGTAAATTATAATATCCCAGGCCTGGAAAATGGGTAAGCAGAGGTAGAAAACTGCCTAGGGTGCCTACCTCTGCCTATTACTAAGGGGGGCAAGTATGGCGCAGGCTCAGGAGCTAAACATTGTCCATATACAGCAGATGCCAGCTGTTACTTACAGTCAGCACCTGCAAGGACCGGTGATAACTCCGATCCTGGCCGTTTAATGACTTAGATGCCGCTGTATTTTAGCAGTTACAAAGGAGCGGGCATCCGCTCCCACTTCTAGATAGATGCCGCTGTGTTTTAGTAGTTATACAGGAGCGGGCATCCTCTCTCACCTCTAGATAGATGCCGCTGTTTTTTAGCAGTTATACAGGAGCGGGCATCCGCTCCCACCTCTAGATAGATGCCGCTGTATTTGAGCAGTTATACAGGAGCGGGCATCCCCTCCCACCTCTAGATAGATGCCGCTGTATTTTAGTAGCTATACAGGAGTGGGCATCCCCTCCCACCTCTAGATAGATGCCGCTGTATTTTAGCAGTTATACAGGAGCGGGCATCCCCTCTCCCACTTCTAGATAGATGCCGCTGTCTTTTAGCAGTTATACAGGAGCGGGCATCCTCTCCCACCTCTAGATAGATGCCGCTGTATTTTAGTAGCTATACAGGAGCGGGCATCCCCTCGCACGGCTAGATAGATGCCGCTGTATGTTGAGCAGTTATACAGGAGCGGGCATCCTCCCACCTCTAGATAGATGCCGCTGTATTTGAGCAGTTATACAGGAGCGGGCATCCCCTCCACCTCTAGATAGATGCCGCTGTATTTTAGCAGTTATACAGGAGCGGGCATCCCCTCCCACCTCTAGATAGATGCCGCTGTATTTTAGCAGTTATACAGGAGCGGGCATCCTCTCCCACCTCTAGATAGATGCCGCTGTATTTTAGCAGTAATACAGGAGCGGCCTTACCCTCTCCCACTTCTAGATAGATGCCGCTGTATTTTAGCAGTTATACAGGAGCGGGCATCCTCTCCCACCTCTAGATAGATGCCGCTGTATTTTAGCAGTTATACAGGAGCGGGCATCCCCTCCCACCTCTAGATAGATGCCGCTGTATTTTAGCAGTTATACAGGAGCGGGCATCCCCTCTCCCACTTCTAGATAGATGCCGCTGTATTTTAGCAGTTATACAGGAGCGGGCATCCTCCCACCTCTAGATAGATGCCGCTGTATTTTAGTAGCTATACAGGAGCGGGCATCCCCTCCCACCTTTAGATAGATGCCGCTGTATTTTAGTAGTTATACAGGAGCGGGCATCCTCTCCCACCTCTAGATAGATGCCGCTGTATTTTAGTAGCTATACAGGAGCGGGCATCCCCTCCCACCTCTAGATTGCCTCTCCGGCGATGAAATTGTGGGGTGCCAACCGGCAGTCATTGCTGATAGAGGCCTGAAGAAGGCTCCCATGCTTGCCATCTATTACTCCCTGCTTGAGGCAGGGTCTGTTAGGAGAGTTGGGATAGCACACTATTCTGCAATGCATTAGTATTGCAAAATAGTGTACAAGCGCTCGTGCCGCAATAAAAAAACTAAAATAAATGATACTGCCACATAATATAAATATAACATTACATGTCCTGGAATAAAAAGTGATTGAAAGTCACAGGTATCTGACATGCACAATAAAGATAACCTGTCATTTACACCACACCCTCAGAAAAAAAAAAAAAAAGGAACAATTGTTTTCATCTTTTGCATTTCACCTAGTTGGGGAGTCAGGTCAGGGTGAGAGATTTCAATTTTTCCTGGGGTGAGGTGTGCCATATGCCCTATTTGTCTTGGGCACCAAAATGCCTTCTCCTGGTCCTGAATATATCCAATATGTAGTGACATTTCTGGTATCTTAGTGTATAACATTTAATTAAAAGCTATATATTTGTATACTGAAAACAGAACATAATAAGGGTGTGTTCACACAGTGTAATTTCGGCACCCATTTTGCCGCGTATTTGTGTTCTTATACAGGTGAGATGCGCGCCGAAATTACGGTAATCCATAGTTCTCATGGAGAACTATGGATTACGCCTTCTCTCCCCACTCGTACAATTCGATTGTATTGTACGCGCGGGGAGATAAGTGACATGTCAATTATTCGCGGGAATAAGCGCCGCGAGTAATGACGATCAATGGGCCCGGCGGGCTGCCGGCCCCCCCGCGCCACGGGAGTACGCGCTGATCAGCGCGAGCTCCCGAAAGACATGATATACTGTGGCGCGTAGTGTACGCGCCGCAGTACAACGTGTGAACATACCCTAAAGCATAACAATCTGTAATGTGCAACTTTTAAATTTGTGCCCCCTAATATAATGGGAGGCAGGATGCACAACAAGTATGCTATTATAGTGTATGGAATCCGTGGATTATTTTATCTACCAGTAATACAGAACTAGCTCTATTGCTATGAAGATAAGGGCAATAGATAGGAACTCTTCCTAGGTGACTACCATATTGCATATCAGCTGAAGTATATGTGATATGTAAAACTACCATTTTTACGGTTAATGCCAAGCAACCACTAGCAGTGTCATTTAAAAATATAAAATATAGTAGTAAATTCAAAAACGGTGTCTATGGAAGGTGAAAAGCTTCCATATTACAATAAATTATATGGGATATGAACACTTACATATACATACAGAAACCAGCATTGGCGTTAGATGGTACCAACCTGTTGAATGCCATAGGTCCATCCTTGCTTGATTCTATCTTTTGCCCAGACATTGTGTGCATTCTCGGCAAGTTTATCAACTAGAACTTCTTGGGCAGGTAGCAGTTTTACATCAGAGAGGTCCAAAGGGGCAGGTTTGTAGCCATTAGACATCATATAGCTGTAATAAAGCAGTTCAAGTTTTTCAATTAGTAGAGCTGGAACTGATAGCTGAATGCTGCTAACATTGATCTGGCGGCTGTCCCTTTATATGTACGGGAAGAGGAAATCCTGCCCTGCTGCGTAATTAATTAAAAACTCACTGTTCCCTGCAGGGGAGATCGAGCATCAAAATCTTATCGGCTGAATTTAAATTGAGTTTTCAGATTCAAAAAATAGGAAAATGTGCCCAGAGAAGCTGTAGTTGTTAAATCAATCCAACTAACTATATTAGAATTGCTGCAATTCAGTCTAAAGTGACACATTGAGCATGAAATGTCTTCTTATAATATAGTACTCATAACCACCAGCAGGGGCAGCTATTTACATCACAAAAAATATTGCTGTAATGCTGTGTCAAATCATGTATTTTGTACGCCTCAAACCTTGACATTTATGGTGCCCACTCTTTTTGCATATATTAATGATTACAGCATTTAAACTCTATAAAAGAAAAAAACCCAAGTAAAGCACATATGAAAATCTGCACTGATTCATGGCTGCTAAGCACAGTTTTTCACTAACAAACATAAAATTCTTACACAAAAGTTAACAAAATGTGAACTAAGCCCACTTGCCCCTTTACAGCAACCTCCATGAAGTAGGTCTGAAAGGCCAATTCCATATGAGCGCAATACAGGGACAGCCCCTGTGCCCACTTCAAAAAAGTGTATTTAAAAAAACCATCAAGGCTCAAAATTATTCAAAATTTCATTAGTCTTCAATATTTTTAGCAAAATGTTACATCACAGATATAGTGCAACAATTTTTAGACGGTCATAAAATTTTTATGACTGTCTAAAAATTGTTGCACCGTCATAAAAATTTTATGACTGTCTAAAAATTGTTGCACTATGTCTGTGATGTAACATTTTGCTAAAAATATTGAAGATAAATTACATTTTGAATAATTTTGAGCCATGATGGTTTTTTGAAATACATGGACCAATAGGGGTTAATAAGAAGGAAACCTCTTACCAAGACGAGATACTGGTGAATGCATTTTCTATAATAGAGCAGCAATTTCTAAAGAACGTTGATACCCACTTCAAAAAAGGTCACCATGAAGTCGCAGATGGGCTCTGACAGTTTGCACAAATCGTCTACTGGAATCTAATGCTCATTTTGCTCAGCACCAATAAATCAAAGTAAAAAAAATAAATAAATTCAGCCCATGTTTTTTCCCCCCACAATTTAGATGGAATTATGATCAACTTACTTTTTTGGAAGCTTAACTTTTTTCAAATTTTCTTCAGCTGTTTGATTTGAATGAACAATGAGACATCCGAGAGCCAACAAAGTCCTATGCAAACAAAAGACAATAACCAAAATTGCATTATACAATAACGTCTGTAATGAGGATATACTAAAAGCAATACAAAATCGTAATGATTAAAAATATTATTTGTTTCTCAATGTTTTTTTAAATATGCAGTTTATTCTTGGTGAAGGTGGTGAAACAATATGAAACAAAATTCCTTTTGTAGATGGCGGCATCTACCCATCCAATTTCTACTTCTGTTGGTCTCCACCTGGTTATTAGGCTTATTTCGCGTATTTTGCTGCGCCGCTTTAATACGGGCGAGATGCGCGCCGCAATTACGGTAATCCATAGCTCGCATAGAGAACTGATTTACGCCTCTTCCCGCTGAGCATACAAGACGATCGTATTGTACGCGCGGGGAGATAAGTGACATGTCACTTATTCGCGCCACTTTCGCACCACGAGTAATGACAGTTTATGGGGCGGGAGTACGCGCCGATCAGCACAACCCACAAACACCCTGCATAATTGCGGGGCGTACTGTACGCCCCGCAATTACGCCGTGTGAACATAGCCTTAGACTTCAGATTATAGAGCACCAAAAGGCTGTTGTCAGAGCATTTTCTGACAGTATATAAAGAAAGAAGAGGTTTTAGGGAGCAATAAAAGCACAAACAATAGGCTAAGAATATTAAAACCTATAAAAAGAGCTACTAATATGATTTACCAATATGGCATTATATGGATAAAGTTAGATACATTTTCGCCACACATTTTTCTAATACACCCATAGATTATCATCAACTAACTATGTCCCAATTTACATAATGTTTATGCCTTCTATTTGCGGTATCTATCAAGATATCATGAAAAAAAAATTCCCGATGGATACCAGGGCAGCAATGGGGCCGTAGAGATCTATAGGGCAAACATAGTCCAATTCGGGATATGTTTGCCCCATAGATTTCTATGGCCCCAAAGTGGACTTTATTTGCCTTATTTACTGAATGTATATGCTTTGTGCATGGGACACAAAAACAAGGTCTACTACCGCAGCCTCCATCAGAATAACTTTTTTTTTTATGGTATTCCGACGGATACCACGAACAGAAGGCATAAATGTAATGTGAATTGGGCCTAGATGCCAAAAGAGTATCCATTAATGCATTGTAATAAATATTGTGCCCTCAAATAGTAGCCGCTTTTTATTGTGTAAGTATTTGCTCTGATAGATAAAGAATTCAATGCAGTTCCAGTTTGTAGTTTTACTTCAAATAACAAGGAAAAATCTCCACAGATTTGAGAAAAAGTTCAAACTCACTTTAAAGTCTCCGTGGACATTTGCAGGTTATAATTCTTTTCCGTTTCTGGAAGCTTGGGAAATTCTACCAAACAAGGATGCTGCCGTTTATTATCATCTCGCACCTGGAACAAGAACAATAAGGTTATACAGCTCAGATTCGTAGTCCTTGAATATTTTACTTGTTTCTTCTTAAATCGCTTTGGTCCATATAAGGTTTTGGTCACACCAACAACATGCTTCCTCTTTTAATAAGTCAAAAAAGAAAGCATAATGGAAGAGAATGGATGATTTTTACATGTTTCTAACGATGGGAAAAGAAAAAAGTGTTAAAGGGAATGTGTCATCAAAAAAAGAGTCATTGTTTAAGTCCCGTTTTTATGTTAAACACACTTTTTAGGAATTTTTGGTGTTTTTTTTTTTACATTTTTCATATCACTTTCAATATTTTTTAATAATTCTTAAGTCTTGCAGTTTTCACTTTGGCCACTAGGCCTTGTTTGCACTGCTTTAACAGCAGTCCGAGAGATGCTTTACAATAGCTTCATGCACATAGGAGACTTAAGTCCCATTGATTTCTATAGGATAGTTTTCTAGTCATGCCCTGTGACCTGGGAAGAAGTCACTGTGCAGGGAGGTGAAAGGGTGAACTGTGACTATCTCCTCTTGTGACTGGTGGATCCTGTGTTATCTATTCACACTGGTGTCTCCTTTCAGTTTGACCCTCTTTGTGCTGATAATGAGCAGACAACTATGAATCTTTCTGTACAGAAGAGAAAGTGTCAGACTATTATTAGGCTTAGTGGCCAAAGTGAAAACTTCAGGACTTAAGAATGATTAAAAAATATTGAAAGTAATATGGAATGTGAGTTAAACAATAAGTCATTTTTGATGACACATTCCATTTAACTTCCTCAAAATTACTAGTCCTCTATTGGACCAGTAAAAAAAAAAACAAAAAAAAAACAAAACAGGAAAATGAAAATAAGGGTATATTCACACGGCATAATTACAGGGTGCATTTTGGCACTTCAATACGCCCGATATACGCCCCACAATTAAGGTAATTCATAGCTCTCATGGAGAGCTATGAATTTTGTCCGTCTCCTTCGGGCATACAATTCACGCGTCATGTGCACCGGGAGAAAAAAGTGACATGTCACTTCTTCTGGGCGCTTACGCATCGTGGATAAAGAAAGTGAATGGGGCTGCCCCCGCTCAACCCCCCCCCCCTTGCTTTTTAAAGTACCACCGGCCGGCATACCACCGCAATACACCTTTAGAACAAACCCAAATTTAACAGAAAATTTTAATTAAGGTTAACATAAAAAGGTATAAAAAAAGGGAGCAGCAGCATAAAATTTAAATGGAAAAGGAAAATTTTTAATTTTAAAAAAGCTCCTAGGGGGAAAACAAACAAAAAAATAAAAAAATTGAACAAGGGCCACCTGAAAGGGCCAAATTTTTGAAACTCCAAAAGTGCCCCTTAAACAGGGATTTGGGTATTCACTAAACCAGGAAACCCAATTTTTACAAATTTTTTTTTTTTCTGGTTTTTTTTAAAATCTCAATAACACCGGGGAAGGGTATCAGGTCCCTTTAGTAATTTTCTCTATACAGTCTTGTATAGACTAGAGATATTTTCTCTGTGCATCTTAAAAAATAAAAAAAGAAATTTTTTTCACAGATAAAAATTTTCTCTGGTCAGCAAATGCCAGACCCCTTTTTGGGAAACGGGGGGGTTTAGAGGAAAAATGGAAATTAAAAACAGTTTTAATTTTTCCCCCCAAAGAAGCCCCCTGTTTGCACATGCACCTTATTTCAAAAAAAAAATCCAAAAAAAAAACTCAAAAACCCCTTTTTTTTTAATTTAATATCATAAAGAAAGTTTAAAAAACCCAAAAAGGTGCACTGTAAGGCGGGGGTTCACACGCTTTTTCACCCGAAATTTGGGGGAAAGGGTTTTTTTCCCCCGCAATTACGTTTTTGGTTCTCGGCAGCGGGGAGGGGGGGGGCTGGCAGCTCGCCCCCCAAAACCCCATTAAATTTTCCACGGGGCGCGGATTCCCCCCGGGGAAAAAGGTGCAGGTCACTTTCTCCCCCCGGGCTTGGGGAAAAACGACAAGCGGGGAGGAGCCATAATCCAAAGTTTTTTCTATAGAATTGTGGATTAACCGAAAATTTTTGGGGAACGGTTTTGGTCCTGTTTTTCGCAAGAAACCACCCCGGGAAATTTCCCGGGACCAAATCATCCAAAAAAAGCGGGTTTTTAACATGGCCAAAGGTCAAAGCCCAAATTTGGAAAAAAATTTATCCCAAATTAACGCAACTTCAAAGAAAGGAAAACCTTTATTTTTTATGACTTTCCAAAAGTAACAATCCTGAAAGTCAAAAACCCATCTGTAAAAATTTAAAACCCAACTAAGATTTTTTGCCACAAATAAAGGTGTTTTAAAGGGCATTTTTTGGGGGGTTAGCCCCTTTGATTTAACCGGGATACTCCCCTTACGGGGAACTTTGACCTGCAAAAAACTAGATGGTGGTGCAGTTTGATGCAGTTGAAAACTTAATTAGTTTTAAAAGCTGAATATCTACAAAATCATTGATAGTGCCTTTCAAGATGTGTAAGCTGCCCATGCCCATGGGCACAAAAGCGGGCCCCTATCACAAAGAAACAGGCATTTCAGCTGGGGCACAAAAAAGCTGGATGGCCCCCTCTCTTCTTGACTGAGGTCTGTGGTTTCCAAAAAAATTTTCATATTTTGATTCTTTCTGCCCTACAGAACAGTTTTCCATTTTTTCCTCATCCATGTTACATGAGCTTTGGACCAGAGAAGACAGCTGTGTTCTGGATTGTTTTTTTTATAAATGTCTTCTTCCTTGAAATCTAGAGCTTTAGCTGGCATTTGGGGGTTTCACAGTGGGTTGGTGTCCACGAAAAATGATTTTTTCCAAAGGGGGTTCCTAAAGGGCCCTGCCCAAAGGGGTGGCCCGCCTAAGGGGTTGTAGATTTACAAAACATCCAAAGGATTCACCCTTGTCCCCTTGTGCACAAATTTAAATTTTTCCAGAAACTCAGAAACCTTGGCAATAATTTTGGAAATGAAAATGGGGATAACCCAAAACCATAAGGGGAAATAAATTTACCATGCCCTTTTCAGTCTACAAACAAAGTTTGCTAAGGAAATTTTTTCAAGAATGAAAATTTTTCTGAAAAAGCTTAAAAAAATTTTAACACATTTTTTACAAGTTTGGGAACTTTGCTTTTAAGAGACTCTGCCTAACATGCTCTTTAATACACCCGTCATGTGACTTATTTGAAAAATTTACCCCCAGATGATTTTTATTAGAAACCCCTACCCTTTTCCCCGCTGTTATTAAAACCCCGAAAAAACCCCTTTTTCGAGAAAGTGCTGGTACTAAGAAGGGTGGCGAATCGTTTCCCAACAAGTGGAATTCCCTTTTTGAATTTAGGAAAACTTTGTTTTGTAACGAAATCGAACTTTGGGGTTTATTCGCGGAACGAATTTTGCTTTTTCATTTATAAAATGGGGCACACATGGCCCTTACATGGGGGGAAAGCAAATCTGGGAGAAGAAGGGCAAAAGGGCCCCATGACCCTTTGCAGAAAGAAAGCCCCAATCAAGACCGGGGGGAAAATTTGGGGCGTCCCCCGGGGCACTAAATAAAAACCGCCCCGCCACAGGGCTCACACTCCTCTCACTTTTACTTTACAAAGGGGAAAGGGGCTGCGCGGTGATAGCGCTTTCTGAAGAACTGAATTTTTTTCACAGGGGAAATTTTTTTGGGTTCCCCACTTTCTCAGAGACTGTTCTCTTTAATTTCTATTCTTTAATTTTTTGGGGTTTTTGGATCTGAAATCCAAAATTTTGCTCCACTGCAGCTTTCCCCCCAATATTACAATTTAAAAATCCAATTTGGGGGTTTTAAACCATTTTTCCGTTTTATTCAAATTTTAAAAAAACAGCGTTTTTACAAAACAAAAAACCCAATTTTATTTTGGGGGCTTTAATTTTATTTTCCCCAATTTTTCAACCAGGGGTTTTTTTAAGCTTTGTTTTTGCTGGGGGGTGCTGACAAAAATAAACCGCTTTTTTACAACGCCAA